>JAACJL010000055.1:15000-17366 GCA_013053245.1 Agrocybe pediades | reverse complement strand
TATCCTACCATCGAAAGTTGATAGGGCAGATATTTGAATGAAGCATCGCCGGCACAAGGCCATGCGATTCGAGAAGTTATTATGAATCACCAAGGGAGCGGCGAACCGCGTTGGTTTTTTATCTAATAAATACACCCCTTCCGGAAGTCGGGGCTTGATTGCATGTATTAGCTCTAGAATTACCACAGTTATCCATGTAGCAAGTTAACATCAAATAAACTATAACTGATTTAATGAGCCATTCGCAGTTTCACAGTACAAATTTGTTTATACTTAGACATGCATGGCTTAATCTTTGAGACAAGCATATGACTACTGGCAGGATCAACCAGGTAACTACTTTCCAGATTGCCGCCCCCCTCGCGGGTGGCTAAGCAACTTTTTCGTCCGATACTCGCAGTCCAGAGGACCCGCTTTCTCAGTCGGGAGTTCGTTATCAACGGTCGAAGAATCAACTGTAGCTTAGCCATGCGTTCCAGAGCAAGTCTGTACTAGCAAATGCAGAGCCAACAGTCGAAACACCTTGTTCCCCGATCTCACAAATTTCAGGACCATGTCTCCCTGTCGCAAAGCAACAGAGATCGTGACCTTCAATGAGAACTAGCAGCAACCGGCGTTCCTAGTGAAAGGATCGCAGCAGTCGCGCCGGATTCTCGAGTGGTTAATTGCAACAGGTTTAGCCATCGGCAAGTAATCCACATCCTTCTACCAACGCAAGCACCAAAAATGGTACTCGACTTAGGGGAGGCCACCGACGGAGCCCGCAAAGGCTCAACGTCAGTAATAGCCTGGCTCAAATCTATCCCAAGTCAGTACATCCTGTTAGACAGGCACATCAATAACTCGGTCCAAGACAAGCCAGTCTTCCCTCAACCCAAGTTGGGGGCTTACTCAACTCGACCATCGAACTTTCATTCCATTATCACGTTTTCAACCCCCAAGTGTACAAAGGTACTCCGTCTTACTAGGCCAAACCGCACCGAACTCATGTTCAGTTGGTTTGTCTCTTCAGACTTTCCCTTCATGTAGTAGGAAACCTGCCTTGTTTGGTTGTGTTTACCCCGTTCCGCCTCAGGCGTGACTTTAGGTGCCCACTATATCGCGTTCGAAATTGTGGTGCACCAAACTCCCCCAACCCCCACACAACCTATACCGTTCGAAAGGTCTCGACGAGGAGATGTCGGATCCAGAAAGATTTATGTCGATCGGTGGGGTATTCGTCGCGCTACGGGCCGATCTTTCCTCCGGGCACCTGCACACACAGTGATCCTTGCCTTATCCGGCCACCATCTGAGCACTGTAACACTGGCGGACTTCACCACTCGATAGAGCTCGAATAGGCCTACCTTGATCTCCAAAACTCGAGGTCCTTTGGTGCCTTCTTCGTGCGCCAATGGGCCAAACACCCAGCGCGGGCTGCCTGGTCACGGGGAAAACTCATGTGACCCCGTGCGCACCGGGTGTGCAGGAGACTTGCCCACCTTCTGGAGGCACTCCCTGACCCTGTGTGCACCTGAGGAGGGTGTTGTCTGTGCACGGGGTGAGCAGGATCCCTTCCATCCGGCCTGATCTACACCCTTCCCACCAACCTCCCGGACCTCTCTAAGCGGCAGGACTCTGTGAGGGATGCACTCTGCTTCCACATGGCTGCCCCCTAGCACCATCCCCCTGCTAACCCTAGCTGCTGCATACCTCCCAACACTCCATCTACCTCCTGCCTGCCCTAATCTCTCTCACCCGGGCCTAACCCTAGCATCTACTGACACTCTACTTTTGACCCAGCCACCTAGCTCGACCTACTCTTGCTGCCTTGTCTTAACCTAACCTAACCTTACATTATCTACACCCATCCCCTCACACGCACGCACATGTAGTTTTCATATAACAAGTCTCAAATCTATTATCCGCCTGCCCTAACATTACAATTCTCCTATCTACCTAACCCTAATCTACTGGATGCGATGCATCCTTACCTACCTACCCCGCCCAGTCTACTCTATCTACCTGTACCTAATCCTCTCTATCTACCCGTACCTAACCCTCTCTATCTACCCGTGCCTAACCTTCTCTATCTACTTGTACCTAACCTAATCTATCTACCCGTATCCAATCTACTCTATCTACCCCAACCTAATCTACCTACTTGTACCTAACCTAACCTACCTCTACCTACCCAACCCCCCAGCTAAGGTCCAGAGCAAGCATGCGTGCCACTTGGCATCCTGGCTGCACATGTCTATCTCTGGAGCTCCAGCAGAGATGGCCAATCTCTCTGTGTTCCTTGAGAATGACAGGACAGCCAAGAAGACAAAGTCAGTGTGATGCACGCACACCAAAGCCACAGACCCGCCAGGGTAGGCTCAGGA
>JAACJL010000023.1:0-7500 GCA_013053245.1 Agrocybe pediades | reverse complement strand
CCGCTTATTGAAAAGACAAGAATATTAAATTTGTAGACATTTTTTGGTGAAAGCACCAAGTTGGTATTATGTTATGTGACTTCAAAATAACGCAGCATCCTCTATTCTGCTTTGATTTTGGCTTTTTCAATTATTTTATAGCTTAATTTACATCTTTTATTGTAGACACACATTAATTTGTAAGCTGTTCTGAGTGTTCAACAAGCTCAAAATGTGAACAAATTGACATAATTGTTATTTATTTAATTAAGACCTTCTTAAGACCCCTCCCCCAGGGCCCCAACCTGTGTGCCCCAGCAATTTCCTGCACACCCCTTGATATTTTCTTTTATGATTCCCTTTATTAACATATACTGTACCATTTCGATCAATTCGGTAGGCCATGTTACACGTTACACGCCTGCCGAAATTTTCATTTCGGCAGAGAGAAAATTTTGGCGTTACATACCCGCATTTTCGGCAATTTCAAGCCAAAAATAGCTCAAATTCGACCTAATTTGGGGTGTAACGGGCAGAAAAATTCGGCGGGAAGCTTCTGTAAGCATTACAACCGTTACATTTCGGCCAAATTTGGCGCCCCGTTACGCATTACTGTTGAATTGATCGAAATGGTACAGTACTCTCAAAATACTTTCTAGTTTCTACTACTAAGTAAATTAATTCCATTTAGTTGGCACTTTTATCGAAATATTTTTGCATTTGTTCAACTAACAATCTATTTTCATTTATATCTTACCATTTGCAAGAAGCCTTTCTTATTTTCCTCCCTTTCCTTTTTCCCCAAGCCATTCAGCCACTGGCGTTCTCCGTTTTTTTCTTTAGTTTACTTCTTTAAATTATTTTGTTAACCTATTGCAAAGCCCAATATTTATTCATGGTGGCTGTGATTACCCTGATCGCTCTTTTGTCAGCCGGACTATATTAAGACAAGCCACGTGACTGACTCTCCTCTCTTCCGTTTCCAAGTTGTGCTGTTCCCGTTTGCCGTTATCACTTGTGGACTTGACCGTCGTATTTTCTACAACTCTTTCGCCGTTCAGTACTCCTGATTTGCCACCGAGTCTCTTGAATAATCCACCTGTCCACCCAATAAACGTTAAGAGTTTGCTTGACTTCGTTTATCGACGGAAGCAACAGCGCGCGGCTGTGGTTTGTGCAGCGTGCGGCAAATTACATTGCTTTAGAAGTATTGTATACGAGGGGCGTGGCAAGGTATGTGATCATCATCTGAAGGCTATGATATGTACTGACCTTGTTCAAAGAATCTGCCTTGTTAGGAGAATTCCTTGTATTGCTTTGGCATCATGTCGGATTCCTTTGCAGACCTCTGGTCTTCATCTGCGCCGTTGCCTCCTAAACCATCACAACAGACGCTATCCTCAATATCATCCAACACATCTCACCGTTCCTCTGCCTCCCCTGCCGTGTCGCAAGGATCTCGATCAAAACCCGACGTATTCTCTTTACTCGCCTCGTCAGGGTCAAACACATCAGGCCCACGGTATGGAGGCTTAGGAGGTGGAACGAGTGGCTATGGGAATGGGAGCGCAAGCAACTCGTCCACAAACGCGTCCCGTAACGCTTCATCGCGTCCAATCACACCGGCGATGCCATCTCTCGGCGGCAGGACCAATAGCAGTACCCCAGCCCCAGCTGCAGCACCGTCGACGCGATCCACCTCTGGAGACGCCTTCAGCGACCTCTTTTCGTCGGCTTCTGGCACAAACGGCTCCACAAACGCTTCCAACATGACGTTAGCAGCGAGGCTGGCTATGGAGGCAAAGTCCAGCCAAAGTAATGGCCGTGGATCGCCGTCTGGTTCGATGAACCAACCTCAGCACTCGGCAGGGGTGGCAGATAGTGCATGGGCCGGTTTGGATTCATTGGCATCTGGAGGAGGAGGATTGGGACTCGGAATTTCACCCACCCCAGCAAGCACCGTCCGTGGAACTTCTAGCTCGACTTCAAGAGTCAACGTAAACGATGAGGACGACTGGGGACTAGGGGACTTCGGCGCGCCGACGAAGGTTCAGCCTACAACTACGACTTCGTCGTCACGGAGTTCAAGACCGGCAGCACCTGAAAGAACGCAATCTAGCTCCAGCACCAGCAATGGCAAGAAACCGACCACCCTTTGGGATTTGGACGACTTTGCATCCCCTCAGCCTGCCAACACTCGTCCAAGTTCCTCATTACTCGATGTTGATCAGACACGACCTATATCCCGCACAGGATCTTCGCAAAGCGGTGGACAGAAATCGTTGGACGCTTTTGAAGACGATGCGTACAAGGTTGCATCTCCAGATGCTGATTTCGATTTTGGCAATCGCGAAGACGACTACCCTGCAAGCGCACGATCTCAGGGGCGTAGCGGAGCTGGGAGAGGGCTTTTGGATAGCGATGATGAAGGGGATATGTTTGGACGTGCCCAAAATCCGAATCGACCTTCAGGCGTGGCTACCGCGCACACCGATGAAGACGATATCCTGGGTATGTTGTCCCAGCCGGTGGAAGCTGTGAAAGCAAAGACGACTTCCAGGCCAGCCAGAGATGATTTGGTAGGATCTTTTATTTCTACGTTTTTACAATTTGTATCGCTAACTTTTCGTAGTCATGGCCTGATGCCAGTTCACAAAACCTCGATCGTCCCTCTTCGAATTCCCGAGCTCCTCCTCCGAAAACAAGATCATCATCTCCGCCCCCTCACATCCTCGGCCAGATCGTCGAGATGGGTTTCTCTGTCAAGCAAGCCAAAGACGCTCTACTTGCGACATCCAACGGGCAGGACGTTCAGGCGGCCCTCGAAAGTCTATTGAACGGCGGATCCTCCTCCAGACCCACTCCTCCACCAGCCTCTCGTCCGCCAGCACCATCTCCTCCTTCGTCAAACGAACCTGCCGCTCCACCACGACCCGAGGAGCTCCAAAAGGCCAAAAAGAACGTGAACGCGAGAGGCTAGAACGGCAGCGGCAAGCAAATGCCCGCTCTGCTGGTGAAAACTCTTCGACAGTCCAGGCTTCTGTGGCTGAAATCCAAGAGCAAGCAGACAAACTCCTTGCCCAGGCTTCTGAGATTGGGCTGAGTGTGTTCAGCAAAGCCAGCGCCTTCTGGAAGGAAGGGAAGGAGAAGGTCGTCAAGGCTTATGAAGAGAGGAGTGGGGAAGCGGGTGCTGGTTCAAGGTCGGAATCTCGAGGTGCAGGAAGTGGCCGTGGTGCAGCTGCAGGTGGAAGACCAAAGTGGATGCAAGAGGTCATACACCAGAGTGATGAAGAAGACGGAGGAGCAGCCAAAGGTGGATTCACCGACGACTTGGATGATGCCCACCACGACGATCCTCGAACTCGCCATCAACCCACTCAACAACGACAGCCACCACAACGAGAGCGACAACGAGAAACTCAAGTCCAAGCAGAGGCTGTCGAGGTCGAAATCGACCTCTTTTCGTCAGAGCCCGTCCCTCAACGTGCTGCAACCAATAGTTCGCAAGCATCATCCAGGACTGCTGGTACTCGTCAACAGCCTCCCTCTCGAGCGGCACCACCGCCATCTCGCACTACTGCTCAAGCACCTCCCGCACCCGTCCCTACCCGCTCTCTAATCACCGCCTCACCATCTGCTCTCGCGCTCGCCCAAAGGCACAAAACAGAAGGCACAGAAAAATTCAAACTAGGCCAGCACGCAGCCGCAGCCGACTCCTACAGCGCCTCCATCAGCGCCCTTCCCCGAGGCCACCTCCTCCTCGTTCCTCTACACACCAATCGTGCACTCGCAAGGCTAAAAACAGGAGAATATGCAGGTGCAGTCGAAGACTGCCAACGTGCACTCGAGGGTGTATTTGGCAAGGAGGTTTTTGGTTCAAACACCAACGGCTCTGCGGAGCAGGACATCGGGCTCGACCCCCTCGCTCCTAAGAAACCCAGCGGATCGTCACCCGCCCCTCCATTCCTCGACGCCTCCGTCATCCCACCCAACCTCATCTCAGCCGGCAAATCTCGGTCCAACGATGGCGGATGGACCCATCCTCAAGGCATCGGCGTTGATCTACTTGATGCATACATCAAAGCTCTCCGCCGAGCCGCAGAAGCGTTCGAAGGGCGCGAAAAATGGGCGGACGCAGTCGTATGGTGGAGTGTTCTCAGTCGCGCAGGAGAGGGCGCAGGTTCGGCATGGGTGGATGAGAAATCCCGCAAGGAAGCTGTCAGCGGTGGTGTGCGTTGCAGGAAGATGATCGATGGCGGAGGAGGGTCTTCCACCTCCAGTGGCCCATCTACATCTTCTTCCGGACCAACAGCAGCCTCCAGACCAGCCGTCAAGCCCCGCCCCAAACCTCGTCCCGCCGCACCCATATCCACCGAACCCTCCAAAGCCCTACAAGCCCTACAAACCAGCAACGCACAGGCCGAAGCCGACGACGCCGCCAAACACGCATTGAAAGACACCGTCGACGCCCGCATCGGCGCATGGAAGAACGGCAAGGAGACGAACATCCGTGCTCTTCTCGGAAGCCTGGAGAACGTGCTGTGGGAAGGCCCGACGGGGGTCGGTGGCTTGAAGATGGGCATGGCGGATCTGGTGAGCGCAGCTCAGGTGAAGAAGAATTATATGAAGGCGATTGCGAGGGTGCATCCTGATAAAGTGGGTTTCGCTTGGTTGACTTTCCATGATCCATGTTTCTGACTCTGTATGACAGCTGAACGCAGGCAATTCGACGATCGAACAACGTATGCTTGCCAACGCCATCTTTGGCGCTCTGAACGAGGCTTGGATCGCTTTCCAGGCTACGCAAAAGTAATCTCTGTATTTAGAGGATTTCGTGTTTCCGGTCAAAGGGCATTAGGAGGGTTTTGTATAGAGATTTACACGCAGATTTTGTTGAGCGATATTTATTATTTATCTGATTCGTTTCTTCCTATACGTGCTTTGGCCGATGTTGTGGCCGTGGATATCGTATGAGGATCGCGATGGCGTTGCTATTGCTAGCAACAGATTACACGCCCGATAAAATATTTCAAAAGTTGATTAATTCCACAAAAGCAAAGAGAAAAGGAAAGAAACAACAAAAAGCTGCATAAAAGTACACTCCGGCTACCGTTTGACCATCTTAATACAGAACCTTGCTCAACCTCTGCACCTCGTTCAACAGCACGTCACCCTGCTTAATGACTTGCTCGTACTGCGCGTTCTTCAACGACGGTCTAGTGGTCTCCACGATGCCGTGCACCTTGTCGATGGAGGCGTGTAGTCGGCCGTTCGCGATAAAGCGTGACAGTTCGCTATGTACGAGAGAAGGTAAGCAAATGAAATGAAATGAAAGACAGGGAGCAAAACAACGAACCTATCGACGAACTCGACGCTGACTCCAAATGCACCCGCAAGGCTCTCAACCGTCAAGCTGCGATATGACTCGAGCAGCTGCGAGTATGCGAGGATGCGCATTTCGCGGACGTAGTACCGTGCATGGGGTGAGAGGATACGAGAGGGATGAGGTGCGTTTGTTCAAGGGTGGCTGGTCAAAAAAGAAATATTATTTGAGTTTAAGGACCTACAATGGGGAGAGGATGTATGTGGACGCACCGAGGGCAACGAAGAATTTATCATAATGACATTCGTAGAGTTCTTGACGAGATCACCGAGTACTGGAATTTCGGGCAGTACTTGGTTCACTTCTGGGCGGCGATGATCTGAGAAGAACAGAATAATCAGTTTTCCGGTTCGGATACGCCAAGTACGACTGCACATACCTTCTTCTTGAGGTCAACTCTCTTCCAGCGTTAATGTGTTGCTGATCACAGTCAAGGCAACGAAATCGTTGTATGATAATAGCTCGGTAGCGGTAAAGGTGCTTAATGCGTCCAGCAAGAGTTCTCCACCGCGTTTGAATTGTCGGATGGAGAGAAGATGAAGACCGTTGTATACTTTGAGACGATTACGACGGTCCCAGTCGCCTCCTTCGTCGATCAATCTGGGAGATCCATGTAAATATGTAAAACATCGTAAGCACAGACGAGACGTACTTTTCAGCTTTGGCCATGTTCTTGGTGACAACATCGGTATCGCTGAAGAAGAAACCTATCCGTACAATGGTGAGGACGATATCTATCCGCGAACCGAGGCCGGGGGTCTTTTCCAGTGCGAGGTTCTGTGCTTCCAGTGACTTCTCCTGCGATATCGGGTCAATACTATGCAATCGAATTGAGCAATCGAAACGCACCTTGTCGCCGATCCTCGTCAAATAGTTTGCCCTTGCTTTCAGTGCGTCCGAGATCTCTGACTCTCCCTCGATCTTCTGTGCCTCCGCTAGTCTTTCGTCGAGCTTGGCGAGCTCCTCCTCGTTCGCCTTCTCCATTTGAGCGAGGAATGCCTTGTCTAAAGGCAGCACTGAGGATGAGGCGGTGATGCTCTTGTAGTAAGGAGCCATTTCTGTTCCACTTCCCGTCAGACTTTCGTTCGAACTGGCATAAGCGAGTACTTACGATCCTCCTTGATGGCTGCCAGGAGATCCTTGCGCGCATTTTCATGTAGGTGCTTCAAAGCCGGATTTGAGAGGACAAAGAGGTTCTGAGGAACAGTAAGGTTGGGAATGGGGAGTACGACTTCGTCTGCCATGGTTGGGTTGGGTTGTAAGGATCAGTGGTCAGTAAATGACGGAGACAAGCAGACGCGTCAGCTCTCCTTTTCCCACGGCCTCGACGCGTGTCCCTGTCTGCTCTGATCTCCTCCTCCCTTACCGTCCTCATATCCGCTTTATATCTTTTTTTTTTCTTTCTCTGCTACAATGTCTAGCGTCAAGGATCTTCTTGCAAAAGCTGAGGCTGCCAGTGCCTCAAATCCCAAAGAGGCCGAAAAGCTATACAAACAAATCTTGGCGGCGACTAGCTCATCGACCTCGAATACCAATGAACCAGCACGGGATGAAGAGCAGGCGCAAGGACTACGGGACCAGGAAGTTGCTTTAGTGAAGCTGGGAGAGCTATACCGAGACCATAAGTGCGTGTTGATCCACTTTCCAAAAGATCTATCAGCTAAACGAGTGCTAGGAATGCCAAAGGTCTTTCTGAGATCATCACACAATCCAGAGCCTTCATGTCTTCGACGGCAAAGGCCAAGACCGCCAAACTCAGTACGTTGCTTTGGAACTTCGTTGGTCTTCCATGTTGAATTTTCGTACCAGTCCGAACACTGCTCGACTTCTTCAACTCCATCCCCAACAGCCAGGACGTCCAGATGCAAACCCTGACAGACAACATCGCCTGGGCGAAGGCCGATAAACGTATCTTCCTCAAACACAGTCTCGAGACACGTCTCGTTGGTCTGTAAGTCAAGCAACCATCCTTGAAATACTGATCATCGTATATCTAACCTCATTTACCGCATTCGCACAGACAACTTGAATCTCGTCAATACGTACAAGCCCTCGCCTTAATCGACACCCTCCTCGCCGAGCTCAAGCGGCTAGACGACAAGATGATCCTAACGGAAGTACATCTGCTCGAAAGCAGA
>JAACJL010000056.1:12500-13883 GCA_013053245.1 Agrocybe pediades | reverse complement strand
AGCTCGAATAGGCCTACCTTGATCTCCAAAACTCGAGGTCCTTTGGTGCCTTCTTCGTGCGCCAATGGGCCAAACACCAGCGCGGCTGCCTGGTCACGGGGAAAACTCATGTGACCCCCGTGCGCACCGGGTGTGCAGGAGACTTGCCCACCTTCTGGAGGCACTCCCTGACCTGTGTGCACCTGAGGAGGGTGTTGTCTGTGCACGGGGTGAGCAGGATCCCTTCCATCCGGCCTGATCTACACCTTCCCACCAACCTCCCGGACCTCTCTAAGCGGCAGGACTCTGTGAGGGATGCACTCTGCTTCCACATGGCTGCCCCCTAGCACCATCCCCTGCTAACCCTAGCTGCTGCATACTCCCAACACTCCATCTACCTCCTGCCTGCCCTAATCTCTCTCACCGGGCCTAACCCTAGCATCTACTGACACTCTACTTTGACCAGCCACCTAGCTCGACCTACTCTTGCTGCCTTGTCTTAACCTAACCTAACCTTACATTATCTACACCATCCCTCACACGCACACGCACATGTAGTTTTCATATAACAAGTCTCAAATCTATTATCCGCCTGCCCTAAAGCTAGGCTGGTCTACATTACAATTCTCCTATCTACCTAACCTAATCTACTGGATGCGATGCATCCTTACCTACCTACCCCGCCCAGTCTACTCTATCTACCTGTACCTAATCCTCTCTATCTACCGTACCTAACCCTCTCTATCTACCCGTGCCTAACCTTCTCTATCTACTTGTACCTAACCTAATCTATCTACCCGTATCCAATCTACTCTATCTACCCCAACCTAATCTACCTACTTGTACCTAACCTAACCTACCTCTACCTACCCAACCCCGCAGCTAAGGTCCCAGAGCAAGCATGCGTGCCACTTGGCATCCTGGCTGCACATGTCTATCTCTGGAGCTCCAGCAGAGATGGCCAATCTCTCTGTGTTCCTTGAGAATGACAGGACAGCCAAGAAGACAAAGTCAAGTGTGATGCACGCACACAAAGCCCACAGACCCGCCACGGGTAGGCTCAGGAACCATGGTCCTCTGCCAGGCAAAGGCCCAACATACAGGCCTTCCGCATCCTCGACCATGGTCCTTCCTACATGGTAGGCAACCTGTCTGCCTGGGTCACGAGGTCCCAAAAACCGCAGGCGTGAGTTTAGGTGCCCACTATATCGCGTTCGAAATTTCTCCCAAAAAAATAGCAAAACCACAGCACCCAGGATTCCCGCGTGGTCCCCACCGTGGTACTAACTAGGCGGCACTCTGGTTAACTGCGCAGATCGGACGGGATGCGGTGCTTTCAGAGTCCTATGGCCGTGGATAAATGAAACAGTGCTGGTCTGACCATATACCCAGTTCTGGCCAGAA
>JAACJL010000056.1:0-7500 GCA_013053245.1 Agrocybe pediades | reverse complement strand
TCAAGCCAAAAATAGCTCAAATTCGACCTAATTTGGGGTGTAACGGGCAGAAAAATTCGGCGGGAAGCTTCTGTAAGCATTACAACCGTTACATTTCGGCCAAATTTGGCGCCCCGTTACGCATTACTGTTGAATTGATCGAAATGGTACAGTACTCTCAAAATACTTTCTAGTTTCTACTACTAAGTAAATTAATTCCATTTAGTTGGCACTTTATCGAAATATTTTTGCATTTGTTCAACTAACAATCTATTTTCATTTATATCTTACCATTTGCAAGAAGCCTTTCTTATTTTCCTCCCTTTCCTTTTTCCCCAAGCCATTCAGCCACTGGCGTTCTCCGTTTTTTTCTTTAGTTTACTTCTTTAAATTATTTTGTTAACCTATTGCAAAGCCCAATATTTATTCATGGTGGCTGTGATTACCCTGATCGCTCTTTTGTCAGCCGGACTATATTAAGACAAGCCACGTGACTGACTCTCCTCTCTTCCGTTTCCAAGTTGTGCTGTTCCCGTTTGCCGTTATCACTTGTGGACTTGACCGTCGTATTTTCTACAACTCTTTCGCCGTTCAGTACTCCTGATTTGCCACCGAGTCTCTTGAATAATCCACCTGTCCCCCAATAAACGTTAAGAGTTTGCTTGACTTCGTTTATCGACGGAAGCAACAGCGCGCGCTGTGGTTTGTGCAGCGTGCGGCAAATTACATTGCTTTAGAAGTATTGTATACGAGGGGCGTGGCAAGGTATGTGATCATCATCTGAAGGCTATGATATGTACTGACCTTGTTCAAAGAATCTGCCTTGTTAGGAGAATTCCTTGTATTGCTTTGGCATCATGTCGGATTCCTTTGCAGACCTCTGGTCTTCATCTGCGCCGTTGCCTCCTAAACCATCACAACAGACGCTATCCTCAATATCATCCAACACATCTCACCGTTCCTCTGCCTCCCCTGCCGTGTCGCAAGGATCTCGATCAAAACCCGACGTATTCTCTTTACTCGCCTCGTCAGGGTCAAACACATCAGGCCCACGGTATGGAGGCTTAGGAGGTGGAACGAGTGGCTATGGGAATGGAGCGCAAGCAACTCGTCCACAAACGCGTCCCGTAACGCTTCATCGCGTCCAATCACACCGGCGATGCCATCTCTCGGCGGCAGGACCAATAGCAGTACCCCAGCCCCAGCTGCAGCACCGTCGACGCGATCCACCTCTGGAGACGCCTTCAGCGACCTCTTTTCGTCGGCTTCTGGCACAAACGGCTCCACAAACGCTTCCAACATGACGTTAGCAGCGAGGCTGGCTATGGAGGCAAAGTCCAGCCAAAGTAATGGCCGTGGATCGCCGTCTGGTTCGATGAACCAACCTCAGCACTCGGCAGGGGTGGCAGATAGTGCATGGGCCGGTTTGGATTCATTGGCATCTGGAGGAGGAGGATTGGGACTCGGAATTTCACCCACCCCAGCAAGCACCGTCCGTGGAACTTCTAGCTCGACTTCAAGAGTCAACGTAAACGATGAGGACGACTGGGGACTAGGGGACTTCGGCGCGCCGACGAAGGTTCAGCCTACAACTACGACTTCGTCGTCACGGAGTTCAAGACCGGCAGCACCTGAAAGAACGCAATCTAGCTCCAGCACCAGCAATGGCAAGAAACCGACCACCCTTTGGGATTTGGACGACTTTGCATCCCCTCAGCCTGCCAACACTCGTCCAAGTTCCTCATTACTCGATGTTGATCAGACACGACCTATATCCCGCACAGGATCTTCGCAAAGCGGTGGACAGAAATCGTTGGACGCTTTTGAAGACGATGCGTACAAGGTTGCATCTCCAGATGCTGATTTCGATTTTGGCAATCGCGAAGACGACTACCCTGCAAGCGCACGATCTCAGGGGCGTAGCGGAGCTGGGAGAGGGCTTTTGGATAGCGATGATGAAGGGGATATGTTTGGACGTGCCCAAAATCCGAATCGACCTTCAGGCGTGGCTACCGCGCACACCGATGAAGACGATATCCTGGGTATGTTGTCCCAGCCGGTGGAAGCTGTGAAAGCAAAGACGACTTCCAGGCCAGCCAGAGATGATTTGGTAGGATCTTTTATTTCTACGTTTTTACAATTTGTATCGCTAACTTTTCGTAGTCATGGCCTGATGCCAGTTCACAAAACCTCGATCGTCCCTCTTCGAATTCCCGAGCTCCTCCTCCGAAAACAAGATCATCATCTCCGCCCCCTCACATCCTCGGCCAGATCGTCGAGATGGGTTTCTCTGTCAAGCAAGCCAAAGACGCTCTACTTGCGACATCCAACGGGCAGGACGTTCAGGCGGCCCTCGAAAGTCTATTGAACGGCGGATCCTCCTCCAGACCCACTCCTCCACCAGCCTCTCGTCCGCCAGCACCATCTCCTCCTTCGTCAAACGAACCTGCCGCTCCACCACGACCCCGAGGAGCTCCAAAAGGCCAAAAAGAACGTGAACGCGAGAGGCTAGAACGGCAGCGGCAAGCAAATGCCCGCTCTGCTGGTGAAAACTCTTCGACAGTCCAGGCTTCTGTGGCTGAAATCCAAGAGCAAGCAGACAAACTCCTTGCCCAGGCTTCTGAGATTGGGCTGAGTGTGTTCAGCAAAGCCAGCGCCTTCTGGAAGGAAGGGAAGGAGAAGGTCGTCAAGGCTTATGAAGAGAGGAGTGGGGAAGCGGGTGCTGGTTCAAGGTCGGAATCTCGAGGTGCAGGAAGTGGCCGTGGTGCAGCTGCAGGTGGAAGACCAAAGTGGATGCAAGAGGTCATACACCAGAGTGATGAAGAAGACGGAGGAGCAGCCAAAGGTGGATTCACCGACGACTTGGATGATGCCCACCACGACGATCCTCGAACTCGCCATCAACCCACTCAACAACGACAGCCACCACAACGAGAGCGACAACGAGAAACTCAAGTCCAAGCAGAGGCTGTCGAGGTCGAAATCGACCTCTTTTCGTCAGAGCCCGTCCCTCAACGTGCTGCAACCAATAGTTCGCAAGCATCATCCAGGACTGCTGGTACTCGTCAACAGCCTCCCTCTCGAGCGGCACCACCGCCATCTCGCACTACTGCTCAAGCACCTCCCGCACCCGTCCCTACCCGCTCTCTAATCACCGCCTCACCATCTGCTCTCGCGCTCGCCCAAAGGCACAAAACAGAAGGCACAGAAAAATTCAAACTAGGCCAGCACGCAGCCGCAGCCGACTCCTACAGCGCCTCCATCAGCGCCCTTCCCCGAGGCCACCTCCTCCTCGTTCCTCTACACACCAATCGTGCACTCGCAAGGCTAAAAACAGGAGAATATGCAGGTGCAGTCGAAGACTGCCAACGTGCACTCGAGGGTGTATTTGGCAAGGAGGTTTTTGGTTCAAACACCAACGGCTCTGCGGAGCAGGACATCGGGCTCGACCCCCTCGCTCCTAAGAAACCCAGCGGATCGTCACCCGCCCCTCCATTCCTCGACCTCCGTCATCCCACCCAACCTCATCTCAGCCGGCAAATCTCGGTCCAACGATGGCGGATGGACCCATCCTCAAGGCATCGGCGTTGATCTACTTGATGCATACATCAAAGCTCTCCGCCGAGCCGCAGAAGCGTTCGAAGGGCGCGAAAAATGGGCGGACGCAGTCGTATGGTGGAGTGTTCTCAGTCGCGCAGGAGAGGGCGCAGGTTCGGCATGGGTGGATGAGAAATCCCGCAAGGAAGCTGTCAGCGGTGGTGTGCGTTGCAGGAAGATGATCGATGGCGGGGAGGGTCTTCCACCTCCAGTGGCCCATCTACATCTTCTTCCGGACCAACAGCAGCCTCCAGACCAGCCGTCAAGCCCCGCCCCAAACCTCGTCCCGCCGCACCCATATCCACCGAACCCTCCAAAGCCCTACAAGCCCTACAAACCAGCAACGCACAGGCCGAAGCCGACGACGCCGCCAAACACGCATTGAAAGACACCGTCGACGCCCGCATCGGCGCATGGAAGAACGGCAAGGAGACGAACATCCGTGCTCTTCTCGGAAGCCTGGAGAACGTGCTGTGGGAAGGCCCGACGGGGGTCGGTGGCTTGAAGATGGGCATGGCGGATCTGGTGAGCGCAGCTCAGGTGAAGAAGAATTATATGAAGGCGATTGCGAGGGTGCATCCTGATAAAGTGGGTTTCGCTTGGTTGACTTCCATGATCCATGTTTCTGACTCTGTATGACAGCTGAACGCAGGCAATTCGACGATCGAACAACGTATGCTTGCCAACGCCATCTTTGGCGCTCTGAACGAGGCTTGGATCGCTTTCCAGGCTACGCAAAAGTAATCTCTGTATTTAGAGGATTTCGTGTTTCCGGTCAAAGGGCATTAGGAGGGTTTTGTATAGAGATTTACACGCAGATTTTGTTGAGCGATATTTATTATTTATCTGATTCGTTTCTTCCTATACGTGCTTTGGCCGATGTTGTGGCCGTGGATATCGTATGAGGATCGCGATGGCGTTGCTATTGCTAGCAACAGATTACACGCCCGATAAAATATTTCAAAAGTTGATTAATTCCACAAAAGCAAAGAGAAAAGGAAAGAAACAACAAAAAGCTGCATAAAAGTACACTCCGGCTACCGTTTGACCATCTTAATACAGAACCTTGCTCAACCTCTGCACCTCGTTCAACAGCACGTCACCCTGCTTAATGACTTGCTCGTACTGCGCGTTCTTCAACGACGGTCTAGTGGTCTCCACGATGCCGTGCACCTTGTCGATGGAGGCGTGTAGTCGGCCGTTCGCGATAAAGCGTGACAGTTCGCTATGTACGAGAGAAGCAAATGAAATGAAATGAAAGACAGGGAGCAAAACAACGAACCTATCGACGAACTCGACGCTGACTCCAAATGCACCCGCAAGGCTCTCAACCGTCAAGCTGCGATATGACTCGAGCAGCTGCGAGTATGCGAGGAGGCGCATTTCGCGGACGTAGTACCGTGCATGGGGTGAGAGGATACGAGAGGGATGAGGTGCGTTTGTTCAAGGGTGGCTGGTCAAAAAAGAAATATTATTTGAGTTTAAGGACCTACAATGGGGAGAGGATGTATGTGGACGCACCGAGGCAACGAAGAATTTATCATAATGACATTCGTAGAGGTTCTTGACGAGATCACCGAGTACTGGAATTTCGGGCAGTACTTGGTTCACTTCTGGGGCGGCGATGATCTGAGAAGAACAGAATAATCAGTTTTCCGGTTCGGATACGCCAAGTACGACTGCACATACCTTCTTCTTGAGGTCAACTCTCTTCAGCGTTAATGTGTTGCTGATCACAGTCAAGGCAACGAAATCGTTGTATGATAATAGCTCGGTAGCGGTAAAGGTGCTTAATGCGTCCAGCAAGAGTTCTCCACCGCGTTTGATTGTCGGATGGAGAGAAGATGAAGACCGTTGTATACTTTGAGACGATTACGACGGTCCCAGTCGCCTCCTTCGTCGATCAATCTGGGAGATCCATGTAAATATGTAAAACATCGTAAGCACAGACGAGACGTACTTTTCAGCTTTGGCCATGTTCTTGGTGACAACATCGGTATCGCTGAAGAAGAAACCTATCCGTACAATGGTGAGGACGATATCTATCCGCGAACCGAGGCCGGGGGTCTTTTCCAGTGCGAGGTTCTGTGCTTCCAGTGACTTCTCCTGCGATATCGGGTCAATACTATGCAATCGAATTGAGCAATCGAAACGCACCTTGTCGCCGATCCTCGTCAAATAGTTTGCCCTTGCTTTCAGTGCGTCCGAGATCTCTGACTCTCCCTCGATCTTCTGTGCCTCCGCTAGTCTTTCGTCGAGCTTGGCGAGCTCCTCCTCGTTCGCCTTCTCCATTTGAGCGAGGAATGCCTTGTCTAAAGGCAGCACTGAGGATGAGGCGGTGATGCTCTTGTAGTAAGGAGCCATTTCTGTTCCACTTCCCGTCAGACTTTCGTTCGAACTGGCATAAGCGAGTACTTACGATCCTCCTTGATGGCTGCCAGGAGATCCTTGCGCGCATTTTCATGTAGGTGCTTCAAAGCCGGATTTGAGAGGACAAAGAGGTTCTGAGGAACAGTAAGGTTGGGAATGGGGAGTACGACTTCGTCTGCCATGGTTGGGTTGGGTTGTAAGGATCAGTGGTCAGTAAATGACGGAGACAAGCAGACGCGTCAGCTCTCCTTTTCCCACGGCCTCGACGCGTGTCCCTGTCTGCTCTGATCTCCTCCTCCCTTACCGTCCTCATATCCGCTTATATCTTTCCTTTCTTTTCTTTCTCTGCTACAATGTCTAGCGTCAAGGATCTTCTTGCAAAAGCTGAGGCTGCCAGTGCCTCAAATCCCAAAGAGGCCGAAAAGCTATACAAACAAATCTTGGCGGCGACTAGCTCATCGACCTCGAATACCAATGAACCAGCACGGGATGAAGAGCAGGCGCAAGGACTACGGGACCAGGAAGTTGCTTTAGTGAAGCTGGGAGAGCTATACCGAGACCATAAGTGCGTGTTGATCCACTTTCCAAAAGATCTATCAGCTAAACGAGTGCTAGGAATGCCAAAGGTCTTTCTGAGATCATCACACAATCCAGAGCCTTCATGTCTTCGACGGCAAAGGCCAAGACCGCCAAACTCAGTACGTTGCTTTGGAACTTCGTTGGTCTTCCATGTTGAATTTTCGTACCAGTCCGAACACTGCTCGACTTCTTCAACTCCATCCCCAACAGCCAGGACGTCCAGATGCAAACCCTGACAGACAACATCGCCTGGGCGAAGGCCGATAAACGTATCTTCCTCAAACACAGTCTCGAGACACGTCTCGTTGGTCTGTAAGTCAAGCAACCATCCTTGAAACTGATCATCGTATATCTAACCTCATTTACCGCATTCGCACAGACAACTTGAATCTCGTCAATACGTACAAGCCCTCGCCTTAATCGACACCCTCGCCGAGCTCAAGCGGCTAGACGACAAGATGATCCTAACGGAAGTACATCTGCTCGAAAGCAGAGTGTACCGCGGTATCGGCAATATGGCCAAGGCAAAGGTGCGTTTTGGTCATGCTTCCACTGCACTTCTCATCTTAATTCATCCTCTTTACGATAGGCTGCCCTCACGTCATCACGAACAGCCGCCAACTCAATTTACTGCCCACCATCCCTTCAAGCCTCTCTCGATTTACAATCCGGAATCCTACATGCTGAAGAGAAAGACTACACGACCGCCTACTCATACTTCTTCGAAGCTTTTGAAAATCTGAGCACGCAAGGAGACGAAACTGCTCTCGGCGCACTAAAGTACATGTTGCTCTGCAAAGTCATGCTTAACCTCGTATGTCTTGCTTTCTTCTCCCTTTTTATAATTCTTACATCGGAATCGTAGCCTGAAGACGTCAACTCCCTCCTCACCATCAAACTCGCCTTGAAAACGCCAATGTTCGCGACGTCGAGAGCATGCGCGCCATCGCCCGCGCCCATCAGAACCGCAACCTT
>JAACJL010000007.1:0-63257 GCA_013053245.1 Agrocybe pediades | reverse complement strand
AGATCTAAATGTAAGATAATTTTGATTATTAATGAAAATATGAAAGACTCGTACTGCCATGCATAGCAATGGCCCAGCAAAACAAGTACACTTCAACTCCAGTCGGTCCGGGTACTGGTACTGCACACAAGTCCTTACATTTCCCGGCAGGACGAGACTTATCTCGTCAGAACAAGGTACATTTGCTGGCACTATTATTTTTACCTTCGCTCACATGTCTATTAACTCGTATTGATGCTGGCCGAGTCCTCTGACTCTGAAGACTGCATCCCTCAACCACCCAGACGCGGAAAGCCTACCAGAAAACCGGCGCAGGCTGCAGGCAGCTACGGCGACTCATCATAAGCCCCCATCCAACACGGCGGTCAAAGTCAAGCTAGAAAACGACGAAAACGACCCACCACTATTACGCCTGCCCTTCGCTGGAGGGCGGGGTCGGTATCGTCGAGTGGATATCCACGAGGATTGGTTGCCCTTTCAATGGCTGCGGTATGCTTTTCCACGTCTGTTCTCCTCCCCGGTTGATCTGATAATACGATCACTACTCGCTGCTAGAGCGTGCCGTCCACATTCACCTTCGAGCAAACGGCAGCAACGAATTCAGCAATGGCATATGAGGGTCGAAAGTGGTATCTTACTATACGAGCTTGGTAGCGTTGAGGAAAGTCGTTGGAAGGAGTTATTGGAGTCTTGCGGAGTCAACGCCAGGTCGGCCAAAGAGATGGTTCCGGATGACGATGAGTACAACGCAAACTTGTCGTTCACGGATAGCAACCGGGTGTTCTTAATATCTTATTTGATTTTTCAAGCCCCGTGAAGCCCTAGGATTACTATGACAAGTTTACTTATTCTGTAATAATTTCAGCCTAGCTTTTGTCAACTTTTTCTCGCTTTTTCGCTTTTATTTGACTTTTACACGCATATAACTAGCTAGCTTTTTGTAAATAATGACCTGCCTTGCCATCTTTCTCCTTTTTTACGCTTTTTACGCTTTTTTTTTCGCTTGTACAAGCGAAAAAAGTAAATCAACAAACTGCTGATGGGCCCGGCCTCATGTACCGTTCCTCCAAACCCCGTCAGGGCGAGCTAAGACGACAAAACAAGATAACCACCGATGATTTCACAATAGTCATCATCCTGTCCGTCCAATCCGTGTCCGAGGTCTGGGTAGAAACCATATGATACTCGTATCCATTCTTCTTCGCCATGGCACTGAGAGCATTAGACAATGCATTATGATCTTCCTCCGAGGGTCGTCCTCCACCCTGCTCACTCTGAGTATGCAAATACGTCACGACCTTCTTGTCATTCGCCTTTGCGACCTCTTCCTCGCCCAAAAACTTGATCAATTCTTCCTCACAGGCATCCACAATGCTCTGATGCAGGTAAACAAAAGTAGGGGCAAAGATCGGCTGGCCTTCGGAAATTGCTTTCAGCGAAACACCCTATCGACGACGACGAGACGTTCACATATGTAGGGCACCTGCATCTCGTGATAGTCGTCCCCAATCTTCGAAATATTGCATTCCGAGTTGAGGAAAGGCGGCTTTAAGGAGGAAAGGGTGGAAACCAGTGTCAACACGTCTGCGCCTTATCCAATGGTCCCCGAAATCGGGGTTAGCGTCGGTAAAGAAGCGGTTATGAGGAAAGATGAGACGACGAGGTGGAGGGAGAGTGGTGTATCCAGTCGAGGTGATACCGACGTCTAGTGAACTATATGTCCGCCATAACGCGAACAATGTCGAGTTATCTGAAAAGAAGATTGTGAGATGGTTTCAGGGACAAAGAGAGAAGGTACTGACGAGGATGTGAATCTGCTGTCAGCCATGAAACCCCACGAATACTGTAGAAATATTAGCAGAAAATGGAGAAATTAAGGATAGAAAGACGAACATTCCGCCATAATCCCCAGGAGCCTATGAGCAACCGACGTAGTGATTATCTTCCATTTCCAAACCCGTTCCGACACTGGCGACCATGGAAGACATGTCGGGTAGCGAGTTCTTCTCGTCCGTCACCAGGAATACGGACCCGTGAAATAAATACATTATCCAAGATATTATATCCTGATAAGACATAAGCCAACGAACGCATATTTCGAACAAGTACGTACCTGGAGCTTGTTTCACAATCTCGTGGTGGGTATATCGTCCCCCCACCGCAATGCAGCATCGTCGACACCCACGTCCGCGAGAGGTCGTCTATCAACTTTCCCAACGGGCGGTCTCTCCAGCCACATAGCACCGTGTCTGCCACTTCCTTTCAGCTGCGTTCTCTCGGCCCATCACCCGCGACGTGGTTCTTCCCCATGTCCAGTCTCCGAATATTTCATTCTCGAGTGCATCCTCCATCCCGGAGGCCGCCTCCCATCCTCCGCAATATTACCCTTTCCGATCCCCAAACGACTTAGAACGGCGCCTGCGTCGCGAGTCTGTCAATCCCTATCACTTGTAGCGAGGCATCGATGTTGTATGCGAAAAAATAGGCGGCCAAGAGAGAAATATGAGGGATATTTCCCGTTTATCTGGTGGCGCTGTCCAGCGCATCTAGACTCTGCCTTTTGCGAGGAATGTTCGTTGCGAGACTTGACAGTGTTCGGTTGTGGTAAGCGCTAATCCTGTGGTGTCGTTCGCGGTTGCCCAGTCCAGTTTAAAAGACGCAAGTGGACCAGGTAATCGTGTTTGAGAATGGTAGGCGGTATTGGGAATAATAAGAGTAGAAACAAAAGTGCGCCGACGCCCAAGAGCAGCTCTTAGACCCTTTTCCCACGATCTTTATTACTTTCAATTCTACTACAACAATTATAAGGGTCTTGTCGAGTCTTGCGTCGCGTCGTGCCACATACATCTTTGTTCGCTCCCCATCCATCCTCAACATCCGACTGACCGTGCCACCACAACCATCGCCTGCTCAGTGCCGCTATGGCACAACATCCACTGCCTGTTCTCCGTTCTCGTGGCTCTCCTCTGTTGATCGGTGTCAAGACCGACAAGAAGTTGAAGGTTGACTTTGTCAATGTTGAATTTGCTGGGCAGGACAACAGCGAGAATGCCAATCGTGCGTAACACTTTTTTCTAAATCATATATGCGCATTAACTTGTTCTTTCTAGTCCAACCTTCTTCAGCAGGCTCTTTGCTCGGTGGTCCCTCTGCCAACCCCAAAGTCTTACGCACACAAAGCCGAGCATTCATGTCTGAGGATGGTTTGCCTCAGCCTATCGAATTCTTCATTGCTTCCGATGCCGCAGCACACCAAGCGTGTCCTTAACCTCGAAGACGATGATATCGCCCACATCGCCGAGGGCGACCAAACTCCCAGTCAGATTGCTGCCACACGTACCATCGAGACCTCGAGCTTGAGATTGCTGCTATCATGAAAGGCAAATTCGACACCTTCATGCAGAAGGAGATTTACGAGCAACCCGAGTCCGTTGTTAACACCATGCGTGGGCGTGTCAACTTCGATGACAACAGGATCACTCTGGGTGGTCTCCGTGCTACTTGCCCATTATGCGCCGCTGCAGGCGTATGGTGTTCATCGCTTGTGGAACTAGCTACCATTCGTGCTTGGCCACCCGCGCCATTTTTGAGGAGTTGACAGAAATCCCTGTCAGCGTGGAGCTTACAAGCGACTTCCTGGATCGCAAGACACCTATCTTCCGAGATGATGTT
Organism: Agrocybe pediades; assembly: GCA_013053245.1. Lineage (NCBI taxonomy): Eukaryota > Fungi > Basidiomycota > Agaricomycetes > Agaricales > Agrocybaceae > Agrocybe > Agrocybe pediades. The sequence goes on along the minus strand of JAACJL010000007.1, from coordinate 59,585 downwards.
GTCGTCTTCCTGAGTCAGAGTGGTGAGACTGTCGATACCATCCTAGCCCTCCGCTACTGCCTGGAGCACGGCGCTCTTTCCGTTGGTGTCGTCAACACACTGTTGGTTCGACATTGTCGCGTGAGACCCACTGTGGTGTTCACATCAACGCTGGCCTGAAGTCGGTGTTGCTTCCACCAAGGTTAGCATCAAACTTTGAAGGAGGAACCAGATCATCGCCGGTCTCCACGCTTTGCCTGGTCAAATTAAGAAGGTTCTTGAACTGGATGCCTCCTTGCAACAGCTTGCCGCTACTGTTTCGGAGAACAAGAGTCTGCTACTCATGGGCAGAGGATACCAGTGCGTATATATATTATTAAAGTTTCTTACTGTCCTTGACATTTGACTATCCGTTCTAGGTACGCTACCTGCTTGGAGGGCGCACTCAAGATTAAGGAAATCAGCTACATGCACTCCGAAGGTACGCATATATGAAATTGCATCTGCATACACATCTTGCTAATGTTTCGACTAAAGGTATTCTCGCTGGAGAATTCAAGCACGGTCCTCTCGCCCTTGTCGATGAAAACATTCCCGTTATCATCACTATGACCCAAGACTCGCTTTACCCCAAGGTCCAATCTGCCTTTGCCCAAATCACCGCTCGTAAGGCGCAGCCCATCGTCATCTGCAACGAGGGCGACGAGGGCATCCCCGCCGGCGTCAAGACCGTCGATTGCTTGCAGGGCTTATTGAACATCATCCCTCTGCAAATTCTCAGCTACCACCTTGCTGTCAAGAATGGATGTGATGTTGACTTCCCTCGTAACTTGTGCGTTCTTTTCGTTCGTTTTTCGTAGCCTTGTTGCTTACATTGTCTCCGACGATTCTTAGGGCCAAGTCTGTCACCGTTGAGTAAAGCCCTTGCGACATGCATTTCTCCAGGCACATCACGATAATGACAGGACGCGATTCCCTCTTTTCATACGTCTACTTTCTTTAATATTGCCATATCGTTCTTTCGTCTTTCATCCTTTACGGCCTTCGCCAAAATATCCATGTCCTCCTAGGATGTCATGTTTGCATAACGGTATTACGCACTCGGACTCTATATCCCAATAAAAAGCCACTGTACTTTTACTTCATGGACCTTTTTCTTTCTTAGTATCGTAATTCAGCGTTCGTTTATCATAAATATAGATTTTGGGTGTACACTGTACTCTTGAATTCAAAGTCACGGTCTCGATGTCAAACCCTGAACAAAAGCGTGGCAAGTCATCGATTCATTACTGGCGCACACCACAGGTCCAAAACCGCATTTACATAAAAGAGTTCGGATGGGCGAGTTATATACACCCGGCGATGATTACCGTCAACCCACGTAGGAGCGTGCAAAGTAAATCTCAAGTACATGTTAATGTCCCACCGTTGGAGCCTGTTCGTGTTGCAATCATGTCTTTTTCTCTCTTTGCATGAGAAATATAGCTACAAAAACAAATTTGCGGCTTGCCATTACACTGATAGAGTGTGTATATGAAGACATCATATTCTAGTCTGTGGGACAGATTATGCACGTTTCAAGCATTCACAAACTTTGTCACACCATTTGGTATATCCAACAGGCCAGCCTTGGCCCTTGAGTGAAAGCATGCAGAGAAATATATAAGGTCCAAGAGCTACAGAACACTACCCAACTGAATGTAAATACACATAGCTTCTACATCCCATATCCTGATTGTATCATCACGAGATGCCGAAGCCAGCTGCTTTCCATCAGGCGAGAACGCCACACTCCAAACCCAATCACTATGCCCGCGAAGGCCTGCTCCGATCTGCGCTCCTGTGTTGGCATCCCATATCCGGATGGTGCGATCATATGATCCAGAGGCTAGCAGCTTCCCGTCTGGAGAGAAGCAGACAGAGTAGACCCAAAGAGAATGTCCTAGGAGGGGCTCCCCACTTGCACCATTGTATCAGCATCCCAGAGGCGTATCGTGTTGTCCCAGCAGCCGGATGCGATTTGTTTGCCATTGGGAGAGTATGCAACAGACCAAATTGAGTTGATGTGTCCCTTGAGTGGCCCACCGACCTGTTGATATGTGCGAGCATCCCAGATGCGCACAGTGCGATCACGAGATCCTGATGCTATGTGTAAGCCGTCCGGTGAGAATGCCACTGATCGAACATAATCTTCATGTCCCTTCAGAACCGCTATCTCCTTTCTGGTCTCTGGATCCCAGAGTCTCAGTGTCTTGTCATCCGATGCGGACACAACCTTTTTTCCATCGGGCGAGAAAGCCACACAGTTGATAACATCAGTGTGCCCCTTCCATGGATCCCCAACTTGTTCCATTTTTTCAATATCCCACAACTTTATGGTGTTGTCGAAGGATCCGGAGACAATCCGTAACCCTGTCGGATTGGCTTAAGCCAGCGCCCATTGGATGGTGGGCTCAACATTGAGATCACCCCGGCTCAAATGCGAATTGAGCGACATTAATCACAGTATACTAGTCTATTGCAGTAGTAAGTAAATAGCACTATGAACTAATCTAACAAAGTATTGAGTGCGAAATTGAGCTACGAAGGTCCAACTTGAGCTACGAAAATGACAATTGAGCTACGAAAGTCAAAGTTGAGCTACGAAAATGGGGGTTGAGCCACAGTAATTGAGCTACGAAAATGAGAATTGAGCCAAGATATTAGACGTTGAGCTACGAAAATGGGGGTTGAGCCACGGAAATAGTAATTGAGCTACTAAAATGGGGGTTGAGCCACGGAAATAGTAATTGAGCTATGAAAATGGAGGTTGAGCCACGGAAATAGTAATTGAGCTACGAAAATTAGAATTGAGCCAAGATATTAGACGTTTAGCTACGAAAATGAGAATCGAGCCACGGAACTAGGAGAGTCAAACAAGATGTTCGACAAAGTAAATGTTCTAAGCAGTGCGAGACTTCCTGTTGAAGACGAGTAGAGCTGTATCAGATACACTGATAAAAAATTGGACCGAACGACTTACTTAGTTTTTTTCGCATCAATATCCAATCCCCCACCTTCCAAAACTCTCTTTGGAGGGTGACGTTCACGACCGGAACGTCGTGGAGCTGACACATCATCATTATTTGCACTCTGGTTTCTCGAAGCATTTGACTTTCCTTTTCGACGTGCGGCTGATTTCGTTGTCGCCTTCGTAGTGCGGCAACCCGTAGTAGCCTTCACGCGCTTGCCCTTTCCGTTGTCGTTGTCCTCATTGCCATCGTCCTCATTGCCGTCAGCATTGTTGTCGTCAGCGTTGTTGCCGTCTTCATCGCCGTCAGCTTCATCGCCGTCTTCTTTGTTGCCGTCGTCTTCTTCACCGTTGGCGTTGTCATCGTCGTTGCTGTTGCCGTGACCATGGTCCTTGTCGCCGTCGTTGCCATTACTGTCCTTGGGCGTATTTCGAACAGCCTTGCTGACCTCGGCGGGGCCATACGAGCTTGGACATGCAGAGTCCATATTCGCCTTCGATTTCTTCAACCGGCGTTTGATTTTCTCCCAAGAATAAAACTTGAAAGGGTTTTCAACGCGGTCATGATCCAGATTCTCAGCCAGCGCAACGACCTCAGCTCGACTCATGTCTTCTGGGCTTCTGAGGGTCCCGTAGGGGTACTTGCGACTGCTGTAGTACACATCTGGCTGTTCAGCTATGTCATCCCATGGTATGGCTGCCGAATCTTCTGAATCACTCAAAGTGTAGTCTACCGAATGTTAGTTAACCATTGTCCTGATCATAATAAATTTTGGCTTACCCCACAGAACTATAAAATAGTCGCGTAGAATGTGCTTCATACCCGCTAGCGAGATGTCGTCCTGATTGAAACTAGAAAACAAAGGTTGGCCATCGGCCCCTCTCGGGATCGTTGTGGCCACCTTGATAGTATATTCTGGTGATTCAGATCAGCAATGTCCGTGTTGTAGCAGTACCCAGATACTTACTAGGCAAAACCATGTTGGCATGGTCCACCCATCCCTCTACATCTCCTTTGTATCCATGATCTATTACTTCCTCGCTCGTTGCATCGAACCCGATATTGAGTCTGTCAGATCAGAAGTTAGTGGGTTCGACAATTACAAAATAACATGGTAGTACCTTCCCGCCTGAACCGTATTGGTGTTTGGGTCACGGAATGCCCACGCCAGTGAAAGTGCGCCTGACCCAAGACGGCCACTCGACAACATCTTCTCTAGGGACTGCATGGCACGCCCAGAGAAATATTTCTGATTACTGGACAACGAAAACATGTTAAACCGAGAACATCCTGAAAGGTCAAGCACACTCACCAATCGACCTTGGTCTTCAATACTTCGAGCTCGGTGGCCTCCTTCTCTTGATCCGCCGCGTTCCACAGCTCACTTACGACCTGATTGCGAGCAGCGCAAACAGGAATTCCCTTGGTTTTTCTGAGTTCCTGATATTTTTCGCGTAATTCGTCAGGGTCTAGCTTCGATATGAAGTGTTCACGGGGAGAGATGTCGTCGTCGAAGAGGATGAAAGGTGTGACGGCTTTCAGAGGTTCGTTCTTCTTCTTGGAGGAGCTCTTCTTGGAGTTGTTGCCGTTTTGGATTTTTCGTAGGTCGTAGTTGGCGTAGCGTTTAACAAGAGCCTGACAATTCAATGCTTTAGAAAGCAAGAAAAAACTCGCGGAAGAAATGAATCAGCGTACTGCTTCCCATTGTGCTCGGGACTGTTCAGAAGTATCAAGGTTCTCATCAGAGAATTCCTCATGTTTCATAAGTTATTTGGCAAAGCGCTTCTTGACTTCTGTGACCTTCGAACAGTTTCCTTTCCTTTCGGGATTGACTTCCTCGCATTCTGCCTTGAAGTCTGCCAGAGTGTCGAGAAAAGCAAGCTTTTGCATCGAGGTGAGGATGAACTTGGTGGGTGGGCGACCGATTCTGGCCATAGTGAAAGGTGAAGTCTGGAGAGCGAGTGTTAGACACGAGACTCGAGTGAAGGTCAAGACAAAGAACTAGATACCACGTCACCCATTGTTTGTTTTTTCTTCCCATTCTTTCTTTGTTCAAAGTGATCCCCGGATGTGTTTTCGTCTGACGCGTTTTCGTCTGACGCGTTTTCGTCTCTCGATCCGAGCTCCGTTCAAAGTTCAGGGTTGATGACTTTTTTCTTTGATGTCTTCATTTTTCGCTTCACAGGTCCGGCCAAGGTCTGGCTGAAAGGTTAGTGCGAAGCATGCAACATCGGACACAATATTACTTTCTGGGTTGAGAAGACGACAAGTTGTTAAGCTCGTAACTCTAAAATAAGTGGAGATCCCTAGCGACACATCTGGTCAGCTCGATGAACGGAGTACGATCTTAAATGAAAACATACCGATCACTACACCCCTTTTTTCATTGATAGAACACAATTTTTCACCTTCAAGTTTGCCGTTGTCTACTTTTTCCTCTGGCATCCCTATGTAGCATTATCCTATTAATACAACGAATTTCCTGTCAGCTCCAGGTTCGCCGTCACCTACTTGCCTGGCATTCCAGTGTAGCAACGGTACATCTTTTTACAATGACTTTCTAAATTGAGAAGACTATCATTTTGTAACTCTACTTTAAATCTAAGATGTAGTAAAGAGAGCACACGTAGAACTAAGGTGCATAACGAAAGAGAAAGAGTTCATCCTTCTCAACTGGGTAGGGAGTATCCAAGAGACAATACTCCCACTTGCTACGATAGAAATTATAGCCCTGGATGGGACGCATCTGCTCGAAACCTTCCTTGCCCAACATGGCCTTGAAGTCGCAGAGACGGAACCATCCGTCTTTGCGAGGATACATAACCTCGTGGAGAATGCGTCCCTGTAACCAAGAAATTGTCAGAACTTAGAACCCACTCTCTGCGAAGACAATAACTTACATCGATGTGTATGTCAACCTTAATAGAGCAAGTCAAATCGAATGCTTCGCCTGTCTCTATTTCTTCGGCATTCAAGGACAAGGGTGGGGGTGGCGTGTCTTCCCGCGCATATCTGCCAAATTTCCTGGGACGACGTGAGCCAGAGTCGTTGTCGTTGCTGCTGTCAGAATCCTCCTCTCGATGACGTTTATTGGCGTTACAGGTGGCTCTACTGCGAGGGCGTTGGTGTTGGGTTGAGGTGTGTTGAGGTGTTGCAGGCGGGGAGGAGCTAGGCTGCGTGTTGGGGCGCAACTGGGAGCGAGGGACACTGTATGACTCGATCTCAGCCAAGATATCCAACAAGGGCTGCGCATCTCTCAGCGCTCTGCGAGAGGGCTCTATATCAAGCCAATGGAAGTATTTGGGATCGCAGGTTGTGCACTAGAAAGATATCAGAATAGAATTGTTGCAACGGAACACATTCCCTCACCACTTGAAAATAATGTCCAGACTTATCAGGATAGTTTGCCCCCAAACAAAGCATTGGAGATAATTCGCGATGTGTCGGGATGTGAGGGGGGATCCGTTTGTATTTTATGAAACCGGGAGGCTCGAAGATCTTGCGGATGTTTGCCCTGACAATCTCTCTCGCTCAAGTCTTGAACAGCCCACGGATAGGCTCGTAAGTATCAGACCGTGGACCAAACGAAGGAGCCCTGGTAAGCATGAGATGAGGACAACACGGAGGAGACTATTTGCAAACTTGCCTTCCACAGCATTTAAATAGAATTCATTTTGCATATTTTTAACATATGGGCATGTCTGGCATCTAAGGAGAACGAGGGAAGTATTTGTCAGTTTAACCAATGGAGAAAACATAACGAAAGAACATACCAATCACTCCTTTCCTTCCTTTTTTCCCGCATGATCTTTGCTGCCTGTACTTATATAAGCTTATTGGAATTGTCGTGCTGATATGTTTTACACATACTAGCGTTGCCGAAGTTTGGTTCGGGTCGGTTCTCCACCCCTTCTGGGCGAACGCAGAACCTGTGCCAACTGGCAGAATTTCGTTACAGCCTGTCGTGTATTGAATGATATTAGCACTACATTGATAAGATAGACATATAAGCAATGATCTCACTTTTTAACACTCGATGAGACGATCCACAAGATCGTGCATAGAACCCCATCGCGTTCGAACCCACTTAATCAACTCAATAACTGCGATCTTCTCTTCACGGCAGCACTTGGCGAAGAAAGCTTTAGCTTGAGACGATGCACGGATCTGAAATGAAATCGTGATAAGAGTCAGCCTGAGTGTAAATGACCGACTATACAGTAAAAACCTACCTGGTTGACAAGCGCTAGTGCCTTACCAAGGGTATCGCCAGGTTCAAAGTTCACCTCCTCATCAACAGCGCCATCCTCATCAACGGCACCATTCTCCTCTGGAAGATCAAGTCGATTCCAGTCCGCGAATCCGTCAGGCAAATCGGGGCAGGCCATAAGTCGAGGTCCAGCAGGTAGGCACTGGTACCTACCATATTATATGATATAAACAAGGCATTTGCCTACAAACCCCCATCTCTCAAGCCAAGAGGGCAATGATGTGCACATCTTTCAAATGCCATGAGCCTTTTCAATCAAGCCTTGGAAGCGATTTCATTCATTGCCTTGAGCGATTTCATTGGTAGCCTTGGGCGATTTCTTTTGTTGCCTTGGATAATATCATTCATTGCCTTGGGTAATTTAATGATATCTATTGTTCTACTGAATAGAGCCTGCTATTATTGGACACTTGCTTAGTCATTCATATATATACATATATATATGTATAATATATATGTATATATGTGTTTAAAGAGATTAGATAAGGAACACCTGATAAGATTTCCAGTTTAGAAAATAAGAAAAATTGCTCAAGGCAATGAATGAAATTTCTCAAGGCTAGGAATGAAATTTCCAAAGGCAACAAAAGAAATCGCCCAAGGCAATGAATGATACATACATCATTGGGTTGCCATGATTTATTATATCATTGCCCTCTTGGCTTGAGAGATGGGGTTTTGTAGGCAAATGCCTTGTTTATATCATATAAGTGGTAGGTACCACTCGACGAATGTACTGCAAATTAATAGGCATGGAAAGAACAGACGACGAGTTCTTTCAAACGGACGCGGCGACAGAGGCCACCGATTTCGTCGACGTCATGACATCAGTATCGCAAAACACACTGCCCAACACTGATAGATGGGATATTCACAGGGGAAACAGAATTCCCTTATCGAGCTACGAAATTACGAAGAAGTTGATCACATTGAGACGGAGCGATGAAAAGGAACCCGGAGCTCTATACGTCTTCGACTACGGTTCAGAAGCTACATTAGATTGGATGATTGGGATTGAGAGCGCCATCGCAATTGCAAAGTTATGCAGGTCAAATTCAAACTAGGGCTGCCACCCGTGCTGTGCACGGCTGACGGCCGTCCTGCAGTAGTACAGATACGGCTCACGGACCGTGGTGAGACGGCCGTCCACAGCACCAGCCAAATCCTGACACGGGACGGGTTTGTTTGACTCACGGCCGTTCACGGCATCACGGTAGTGGGAGAAAGCAAAAATATAAAATTGAGTCTCGAAAATGAATGGGGGAGATGTAGGTCAAGTGTAGGTACAAACTATATATCAATATTAAGAAGATTTACCCTGCCAACGATGAATGTGTTGCTTGAGTATCATTAACTTATGAATCGTGGCAGGTTGGAGGCTACTGCGAGTCTGCACCTTAAAGAAATTGTGTCGCGGCCTCCCGAGAAAACACGTTCGACGGCAAAAGCAGTTAGCTGTGCTGACGTGATACCCTGAGAGTAGGAAACATACCTGGAATCGAGAGAACATCACGCGCTAAGCAATATAGGCGCGGAAAGCGATGGCGCTGTCCATACCACCACCGAATGGGGCCACACTAGTGGAAATCTTGCAGAGGTAGGCGGAGATACTCGTTTAACTCGTTCAGGGTTTGTCGTGGTGTTCGGCGTCTGAAGCGAACAGTGAAATCGAAGAAGACCGCTGGCGAGCGACCATGGGTGCCACCTGAGGCGACATTGTCTGTTGCCCGGAAGTCGTCGTCGTCATGATCGCTGGAGTCAACAGTAATGATGTTTACAGCCTGCCAGGAGCGAGAAATCACACAACCGGGCGACGAGAACCTGAAATTAGGAAATTTTTTAAATTAATGTAAACTAGATACATCTGATGACAATTTGAACGATGGTCAGTTAATATACGAAGTACAGGGAATAGTGTGCATTGTATCTCACCTTTATGTAGACAGAACAAGGATTCTACTGCACTAGATCTCCGGGAAACAGAGGACTGCAATCCTTGTCCTATCTAACGGTGACGAGGTCTTTCACTGGGCCGCCCAAGACAGTGTATGCATCACAGCAATTGGACATAGTGATATGTTGTAATGCTTACTTGCAGTATACACGTGGGTGGGGTAAGAAAGCCTTGGGCGTCGCTCAGCTGAGTTCTGGGCAATGGGTGAATTGGTAAAAAGGAGCAGACCGACGGAACTGGACGGAGTCGGAACGACGTGTTTTCAACTCAGATTGAAAACTCATATTTGCGCGTGATCTTGAACTATATTTGCTACGCCGTCCACGGCCGTCCACGGCCGTGTGGTCACGGCTTGAGACGGCCATCTGAAAGAACCAACCCGTGCCGTGTCACCTCCATAGAAATCTGACAACGGCACGGTATATCCTACCGTGAGACGGGTGCCGTGCCCCGTGCTTCACGGCCTACGGGTGGCAGCCCTAATTCAAACGCATCTGATTCCGCTCTATGCAAGAGCATACTGCAACAAGGCATACAATTTGTTGCTCTATGTAAGCGTAGTCCAGATACGACGACCATTCCGGATTTCAGAGTGCGGCCGAAACCCATGAGGATGCCAGACTACAAATTCACGAAAGCTGATTACGCGGCATATACAGAAGAGCTGAACACGATGTTGTCGAAGAACGGGCTCGCTCGTCGCGCGCTCAAAGCAGGCGGAATCGTATGGAGAATCGTAGTCGGCGAGGCATTCAGCAGCGTACTAGAAGCGAAATGGAATAGCATCGCATCTTCTACAGTATACGCATCCGAAAACAACGACGAATACTATGACGAGACATGCACACGAGAAGAAAAAGATGCGATTTGTGGCGTATACATGTGTCCGCAAGGTATGTCAGGCTAATAGACAGCAATACTTCAATGCACTAACAGATCTTCAATACACAGAATCAAAGATTGAAATTCTTGAACGCTCCTGGTGGCCGACTGACAAAGTATGGAAAAGGTTCACCGCCTATCCCTACTGGACGGAATTCAATGAACACTGGTATAGGGAACGAACGAAGAAGATATTATCAGGCACGGCGACCCCTCTAACTCAGCAGGAACATAAACAGCTTTTGAGAAGGAACAGCAAACAAAATAGGCTGACGAAGAAGTTAGAAGACAACACGACAACAGCTTTACTTCATCTCTCGGACGGAGGTTTATCGTACTAGTCATTTGAGTTCCATGTATCACGCGCGATGAATTTATATGTTTTGGGCAAGAGACGTGTCAATTTAGAGCGAAGTACAGGAAAATGGTTACAATTAACGAGCAACACCTAGCACAATTATCCACAATGCATAGGTGTACAACCTGTACTCGCCACCCTGTTGCTTTTGCAGCTGCGATATGTAACCGACGACTGCACAGGATTCAGGCGGAATCTCTCCCCTGAAACGGTCGAAATGGCGGTCCAGATTCCCGAGGACGTCGGCGGTAAATTCAAACTTCTTGCCGACACCGTCGTACACAGGTACTAATAGAAACTTATTAACCAATGAGTAATAAAATAAGCAGATCAAAAAGAAAGCGACTGACTCTTTTCACCAAAAGGAATAGGATGTATAGCATTAATAGCGGTGTTCACAGACTTGCTACTCTGGCCGGTCTTGATGGGACTCCCGGCGGTAATAAACATCTTGTCAAGTTTAGATGGAGCCTTTGTTTCGGTATCTGCGACAACAAATATTACAACGTGAGTAGCATTCCTAGCGCAAAGATTATCACTTACCGAACCCTCGCGTCTTTGTAGCAAAGGTCAACTGGCCCCTCCAAATTTGCGCATGGATAGTAGTCTGATTGAGGAGCATACCGAAGAGAGATATCATGCGGTTGAACTCGTGCGAATGGTAAGTACCGTTGATATAGTGTCCAGCGAAATCCAAAGTGTCATGAAAACGATCCAGATAAGATTCCTGGACCATGACAGGAGAAACACAGACGGCCGTCACGTTTCCGCCTGTAGCGAGCTCCCAACGTGAATCAGACCAAGAGACAGTCGGCCTGGCGGAGACGGACAACGGGTCGACCCTAGATGGGTTAACAAAGCGACCATCGCTAGTGAACACAATGGCACGCAACAGCTGTCTGAAGAGGAAAGCACCGAAGTAAGTACAATATATTACAGCAACGAGGGCTAAATGATAAAAAAACTCACTTCATAGGCATACTACGAATGTGGTCACGCCACGCGGAAAAAGCCACGAGAGGATGATCTTTAGGCTTCGCATTATTACTACCTTTCGTAGGGGTGAGGGAAACCGCGCTACGAGCAAACAAAAAGTAAGTGAAATAACTCGATACAAATAAATATATGATACTGACCGCATGTTGGGAAGCCCGTCATAATGTCCCTTTTCATAAAGCCATCGATCATAAGCGTCTGGATTAGATATCTCGCACTCCTTAGGAAGCGACCTGATAATGACAAGCAATTAAAAGAAACGACAAAATATTCGAACGACAACATGAACATACTTAATTCTCAGAAACTTGTCATCGTCGTGATAGCGGACACCCGACGACTTAGACGTGTCTTCATTGTAAGGACCTGGGAAGTCAGACTCATCCATTGAATCGATAGAATCCAATGCACTGGATATACAGCAGATCGTGAACACTCGAACACATAGAAAATTCCAAAAAAATAAAAATAAAAACAAATACTCACGACTTTCCACGAGCCGTAGATCCCAAGTCCATCGAGGTAGTCTTAACATTTCCTGCCGGAAACGGTTCGCCCAACGTAGAACGGTCGCTACCCAAAGGCTCATCGTAGGCATCAGGCGACTTTCTAAAGAAACGGCGACCGGATCAGATGAAACAACGCGGACACATATTCAATAACATACAGTGCAACGTCGCCCTTTGGGAATTTAATACGTCTAGCTGGCTTCTCAGGAGAAGGAGTGCGCGGAGTACTTTCCGGATCCGATCGACGCTTCTTAGTCCTGCATCAACGAAATTCACTACACGTGCGCGCAATGTCAAGAAGGTTTAAGACTCACGGTGATCTGTCAGGAGTATCTGGAACAGTGATTGAAGCTCTAGTGCCGTAAGGAGGAGTGATTGGAGCAGGGCGCTTCAAACGAATACGAGCCGAAGTTTCCTTAGGACCGGAATACATACTAAAAAGACTATGTTCAGACAATGCGACGTATACAGATTGCACACATACGTGTCACCGTCAACGAGCTTGGCGCTACAACGGCACAAGGGATCGCGTCAGAAACGCATGAAAGCTTAGAAAGAAAGACAACTCACTCCTCTTCGGGATCATCGACATCATCATTTTCAACGAAGTCATCCAAAGAACCATCGTCATCGTCTCGCGCGTCCAAACCATCAACCTGTCCAGGCTTTCGGCGACCACTGCCGTTCACAGAAGCCCGAGGCGCATCGTCGACCTCGCCAGGGCCAATGTCAGAATCATCTGAAATCTCCAACACGTTGTCGCTGAAAGCATAAGGCGGATCAATAAGAATACACATAAGATGTTTGGCAATAAACTCACACAACCAAAGGGTTGCTGTAGCGAATATACATGTTATGGTATCAGTTACATTGTGAGGCCGCGATGGAAAAAGCTTACTCAGGCTTTATCTTGTTCTTCTTCGCGGTAACAGCAGGCACCGCTTTCTTCTTGATCCCGACTGAGGCAAGCGTGTCCAAACTGTACAAATAATAAGAAAAAAACGATGACGCGCGCAAATGAAAGATATATTTACCTGCCAGATTCCTGATCGTCGTCTGAGTCTACGATGGCGGGAGTTTTGTAGGTCTTTGTCACTCGTTTCTTAGGCGTTGTGGTTAACGGTGTTCTGCAGACACGAACGTAAGAAGACTGCATGGGAGCATGATCATAGAGACCGTCGACGTACCCGTCATCAGACTTGGAAGACGACACCCGCCTGTTGCTGTTAACAGGACTCGAGAGCGTAGCATTCTCGAGAGCGTTGGTTAACGATTGCTTTGGCTTTGGCTTTGGCTTCGGTTTAGGTGGCATGGAATAGATGAATGAGAAACTCGACATGGAAATACCATGGCTTTTATACGAAATTACTTGATACTTGGTCCATCGTTCCAAGATTCCAAAAACCCAATCAGGACAAGATCCGTCATAAATACACCCGCTCCTAATCACAGAAGCACGCGTTCCAAACATCAACGGATGGCCATAATCAAATTTCAAAGGCGACGGCCGCCAATATCGGAACCCAGATGCGCACTCAGATACCACATAGAGCACCAAGGCATGAATATCGAGATCCTATACACCAGTCCAAAACGTTTAACTTATAACACACATATAGAGTACCTGTGACGCCGCACAAAAACATCGCAAGTCAGTAACTCTGACAGTCTTCTCATTATGGAACAATTGGCGGACGAACATTACGACTATGCTTCAGCCAGTAAGTACACTCACCACACGTAAGTATTCAAAATAGCTGATTTGAACGTAGAAACTTCTCTAGAAGACTTGATCGACAAGAGAGCTTTGCTGGGAACCTTGATGACGAAACAGCTCGCAACACTCGATGTACGTGTTATTTTTCGATATCTTTACGGTCAACACATGCTTACAAGGTATGTTCCTCGTTAGATGAGCTCTGTGCATGTCAGGCCCTCCGGCAACCCTGGCTGTCTGAAGTTATGCGACAACGAGCAAACTGACGCGAGCGTTGAACTGTCCATTGTCCGCGTCCAGGGAATTATATGCGAGAAGATACTGCCGCCCATTAGCAGACCCAGGTTAGTACCCCATGTTTTTATCTTGGTGCCCAGCTAACGAATTCGAACAGCAACATCGCCAACATGCAACGAAAAAGACCCCACATCCGTCAAGCTGTCACCATTACGGGTATCGACTCTTCAACTTTCGACGATTGCATTGCCAAAATCGAATCTATATACATGACGTTCTACAGCCTCCTTCCCAGCGACTCGATGGAGGGATGGCAACCCGGTTTCTTCAACAAGTACACCACCATAACGGCACAAACGAGATACTTTGATCGCGTGTCGTCTGGCGCACAAACCATTGTTTCCGCGGGTTTCACTAGAGACGAAGACCCATACGGTGTTCTAGCAGACATGGAAGGAGACGGTTTTGTCCATGGCGAAGACAACGTAGTCGAATATAAAGGACGCTTTGTCAACGAGAAGACGAACACCACGACGTGAGTACTCGATTGAATTAAGATCGGATGTCGCTCTAAGTTCCGTTCTATGTCGCGCTTGACAGTTACAAGCCCATAAGCCCCGTGACGCTAAAACCAGGCGACATCGTAGAGTTGTCCATTTCATTTGCGGTGTATGGCAAGAAGGATAAAAAATACGTGTTCGTACCACACCTCAAAGGGATACTGCTGCTGTCGTCGGTTCATAGAGAGGTAAAGTACATTTGTTATCAACCCCATCGAATGCTAACGACAAAAGCACAGAAAGCGGCTATATTGCAAATGAGAGCGCGCTTCAGACCACTTTCCGGCGACGGGGTCGTCATTAGAAAGCGCAAGAATCTCTATCCAGAAGACGAAGTCACCGAAGAAGCACGAGCGAAAATCGCGAAACTCACCATATCAGATCAAGCACACGATATGCAGATGGAAGAGCATTAAATCATTATAAATTCGCAGCTAGTAATCTACACGCCATTCGCTTTGTACGGGATACTCTTCCAATTGAATAACATATGCCATTGAAAAGTTTACAACCAAATCGCGTGTATCGTATCACAATAAGCAGCACATCAGCCATGAACCTCTAAGGTCGGATAGAAACGACAGAGTGTTTATAACCATCCTGTTTAATTCTGAACAGGAGATTAGGATTGACAGATATGCGTAATGATTAGACACACCACAATGAACACTCACCGCGAACTACGACGACAACTTGTGATAGCCTCAGAAGTAGACGAGGACGGTAACCACTTTTCCTACAACAAATCATATTAGACAGCGCAACGAAAGGACTCACTGGACCGACCGACGTACAGGTATAACAAACACCTCGCTATCTGGTTCTCTCCTTTTCTTTTCAAGCGCATATCTATTATATTCGAGCAGAGCGGCAAGAATAATAGCGTCTGTGAGCATCGATGTAATAACTTGGGTAGATAGAGGCAACAGGCGAGACCCAAAACACCCCACGTCCAACCAGCACTAAGGAAATACCAAGCAGTGCCAGGCAAAGCATGGCAGGAACCAACAGAAGGTATTAGGGAAGGTACGAGATTGATTGATACGCAGCGAAGGAATTACATATCCGCATACACAGTACATACGAGCTCATGGTTACAGAAAAACCACGATGCATCGAAAGCTCCGAACTAATCAACGACGTCTGATGTAGCCTCGGCCGCCGCCAGAGATTTACGAGACTTCCATACCGCTGTAAGAAGAAAAATCGCGATGAGTAAGGTGCAACACTGCAAAAAAAAAAAAAAAAAATTACGCAAGAATACGCACGTGAAACATAGGCAAAATCTTTCAAAGACCAAATCAACGGTCCGATAAAGTCGCGGACAATATCAGAGGGATCATGATTGGCGATGTAGGGAATAACGAGCACGCCTTCGTCATCCATAGACCTATCGGGAAGCGAACGAACGTATCGCATACCCCGGGAGAATAGGACGAAGCCCCGCTCTCTATACTTGCGAAAGCATCGGCATGTCTTGGGAGTGAGGATGACGACGAGACCTTTCTTCGCAAGGGTCCATTCCGGGTAAAGGCAAACAACTCCATACCAAGATATGTAGTTCATCACGAGGGTGGAATGGAAGCCGACCACCGCACAAGTCGTCCGATATTCGTCGCGTACGCAAACGACATTGACGGTAGTGACCGACGAATCACTCTCGCTGCGGCGCTCAAACGCAAACACGGAATGCAATAAGGAGGCGGAGGATCCTGGCGCAATATAAGAAGGTGCTGGCGACTCGACCTGCCGGTACCCGGACAAACGTAGAACGCAAATCAACACGTCCTTGCCAGAATACGGGACATAGAAGTCGATGTCCCCTGGAACGAAAGAGCCCGGATGGATGGCGGCCAAGGCAAGGGAACCGGATATAATGGAAGATGTTTCCTTCAAGATACTGAGGAGGAATGATGCGGAACGAAAGCCGAATCGCACAGCCTGATAATCCAAGAATGCGGCGCCGGCGAGATGTGCATCGCCAACAAAGAATGTCGTAGGGGGCAACAGGGAGGGCGCAGGTTCCAGCCACATCAAGCTGCCGAAAGCAGTCGATCCCTCAAGACCTGTATTGAATACATTAATTAATATTCAAGACGTGGATACAGTCAAGAGGAAAATAAGGACACTCGCCTCATATCAACATGTTTAAACGACCAGATGAAATGGGACAGAAAGGGTTAAAGTAACCTGACGCAGAACAATGCGGAGCAAAGTTATATGTAGAAGGCGTAACCACAGTCGTATCGCGCTCTCCTTTTTATAGACCAGTGCCGCATCACCGCAGGTACACAACTAAGGCTATAAAGCGCCAGGAAAAGCAGATCGCGACAACAGCGCACAAGGAACAAAAACCAAACCATATGACCGCACGAAAGGACAATTACCAAGATATGAAATGAGAAATACACACAAGCGTTTCACGTCGCCAGACCATTGCACATTGATTGAGCACGAAACCGGACAATCGGAACCGACAGATACACGATGTAAGTCAAACGGGCAAAATGAGACAGCAACGAGCTACGGACATGAACGTGATATTTTAGCACGCACTCTCCAATGCTTCGCTGTATACACTAAAAACTTCAATACAAATTTATTTAAATACATATTAACTAAAGTAAATACAAAGAACAAAACAGAGACACATACATGTTGACACGTACAGTGCAGACAGATATGATAGAAACAAGATTGAACGTAGGAGTAACAAAAATAATCAATATGCACGAAACACAGAGCACATACAGCCCGGTTATCTTATCATCCCATCATAAGCATCATAATCTTATCGTATATTCGAGATTGCACGTGCTATCAAGATCGCAACCGGCAAACGGCAAATGGAAGCATCCGAACCGAAATCTAATCACGTGTTAATTTGATGGCAGTCAACAGGCGTTACCACCGCTGGCGCGGACACCTTTTTACGTCGTAATAAGTGCTTAATAAATGTTTTCTATTTAGGTTACCTTTTTACGACCTCAAAAGGTGCCCAAAAAGATATCGGGCATACCATATATAGGAAGCCCGATATCTTTCTGGGTTACCTTTTTGAAACGTAAATAGAAAACATTTATTAAAGTGCCTTTTTACGACCGAAATAGGAATTCGCGCCAGCGGTGTACAGGACCTGCAACTGTTTCTGGCGGGCTCGTGTAATTATAATAACTCCCTTTTACTTACGTAAAAGACTCGTAATGTTACATACGCCGTTCCAAAACTTGAATCATCCTCCCACCTGGACCATCCAGCTTCCTAACCATGTTGTCGCCATAAACATCGCCCGAAAATTTGAGGCTGCTGTCCGCTTCGAAAACCCCCGTCTTCCAGAATTTAAAAGCATGTTCACTGTTCAACCTGAGGAGTAAGGTCAGAATCACGACTCGCAGTCACTCACATTCAAAACTTGAACAAATAACTTTGAAAGACTCACGGCTTGTAAAGCCAATACCAACGCTCCTGCGAGTAAGTCATCCTTTGGTAGGACACTTGGATCCGGGATATCGTCGTATTCCGCGAAATGAGCATGAGCGAGGGTGTACATGATGAGATTGTTTTGAAAGAAGTCCTAAGCCGTCGTTAGATACCCGGGCCTCGTAAGGATGAGAACTGGTACGCACATGGTGGGTAATTTTTTTGTCTCTTCATCTCGATTCCAAGACTTCCAAAAGAATGGTGCATTGGGTATTGCACCCCGTTTCTTGGTGTAGCCTTCGATAAAGTCGGCGACCTCGATTTGCCCGCCGAGGAAGTCACCATTTCTTCGTTGTCTTCCAGCAAGTGGCGAACTGCGTTGGCCGCATGAGTAGCAAAGCCATTACGCCAGTTGTACAATCGATATACAATCTATAGAATATACATAAGTGCAGTTATTCACAGATCGAGAGAAAGAGAACGCACTTACCAAGTCAGACCACACGTCGCCGTCCTTAACTCTATGACCGCCACCAGGGAACACAGTATCGACCAATTCCTTGACCTGCTCTGCATTGAGTGACTAGATAGTAAAGACTTAAGTGTTTACCAGAGCCAACTGGGCAGCCAGAGACTTGCCAGAGACACTTTTCTCAAAGTAAATCGGACATGGAGACATTCTATCAAAGACAAAGATCATAACCAGAGACAAAGCCGTGGTCAGAGATGGGAGAAAGACCTGCAAGACCCGCTATCAAAGACAAAGCCACCAAAGACAAATTGGACGTTTTACTGATGTTCCGAGCGCAACGGTTCCTGCTCTAGTCCTGTTCCTTCAGACAGCACCACTGATCTTTGGCCCTTCATATTTGTCTTGGTGAGGGACGCACAGTGATGACCAGCTCATGGATCACTTCCTTGTCTGAGGTGTCGGCAATGGAGGTCATGAGCGGCGTGTTGTTCTGGTCTTCGGGACAGTGGCAGGCATCAACCTTGGCGCCAGCGCCAAACAGTTGCCAGGGCAAGTGTATCTTCTCTAACAAGAGTTCTCAGAATCGAATCATAAATTCTTTACAGGACATCAGTCCCGTGTCTGTGAACTGCACAACTCCAAAAACTGGCAAATTATCGAGATCTGAAATCAGCATGGAAGCACATAGATCTGATCTTTTGTTGTATTTGGTGTGACGACCGGGGTCTTCCTTATTACTCCTTAAAATAAGGCACCCCCATTTTGTCGCAAGCTGCTAAGTTCTAACTGACGGCGTACGCTTTACCTGGGTCCTGCACAGAACTGCAAGACATCACAGGACATCACCCCAAGAATGAGCGCCATCGATACCAATGTTGAGGATGTACACCAGGTCGTCGACATTCCTTCCCTACGACGTATCGATCTAGCCTCCATCCATGAATCCGTTGTCAAGCTTTCCTTCGCAGTCGACGGTCAAACAGGCGTAGGGAGTGCCTTCTTCGTCATCATTCCTGACTCCCCTTACGAGGTCATTTTTACCGCTGGCCATAATCTTTACACCGATGCGCAAACGTTTACGACCGAGGTTACGGTTTTGCTCCCGAACCCAAACCCCATGTCTGCCACTCCCATTTCAATTCCTATTCCTCCCGAAAACATCAAAGTAGCGGCTGACTACATGCAAGATCCCACCAACTATGAAGCTGATTACGGCGTCATCCTCCTACCATGGAATGGGAAGAATCCCAGACGAGGTTTTGGGTTCAAGATGACACATGCCTTTTCTCAACTTCGAGGTGAAGCCAGAATCAGCAGTTATCGCGATATCACCTTGTCAGGACGACCCGTCATTTCTGCTGGTCCGATTTTAGTCCACGAATGCACCGAAAACCAATTGGTGTATAAAGCGACAACTGAGAAGGGTAACAGTGGTTCGCCTGTATGGATTCCAGACGACACCGATGAGATTGCTGTTGTCGCCATTCAGTATGTGCCAATATCCTCTGTATGCTGTGTAATTTTTTTTAAAAAAAACTCTCACACAGCGCTCGGAAACCTGCTCCTGGATCAATGGGGAGTCGTGGCTCGCAGCTTTCACCTAAGCTCCTCCGTGAAGTTTATATGTGGGCCGGCTTGGATACAAAAAAGAAGATTAGAGCGCAAAACACCAGCAAGAGGTATCCGGTTGTACCTCCTCCCTCTGGTCTCTATATGACTTTTGAAGGAACAGGCTTCGCTCGCCTGCAACGGGGGAATGGTACAGAAGTTGATGTCTTGCCGGCACAGGTTGCATCGGTTGGTGGTATCAAATATGCCTTGGGCCTCGGCAAACAGTGGGTCAAGTTCAGCATTGAAGATCAACAAGCAATCCTCGTCAACAACTTGGTAGAACAATGCTTATTCACCAAGCAAACAATGAATAATCCCTTAATCCATCCACACATTGTGTATATTGCCCTTGAAGGTGGCTACAAGCTAAGGATGGACGGCTCCAAGTTTCTACCTCACGACCCACCCAACTGCCTACGGTCTGGAATCAGTATGACTACCGGTCATGACCCTGTAAGTCCTCGGTTGGTTCAATTTACTGTTCACTGTTTCTAACGAAAACCCATTATAGTTCATCCAGTTTACATTTGAGCCGTATATTCCATTCACACCCTTTGTGACTCAGACTCCTCATGACTCCGGCCACTGCTGATTCGTATGCCTCTTAACGTTGCTCCGCATGTGGTAATTTGTTACATCCCAGCTAGGGCTGGGTCAGATTGCTTTTTTCCCAACTAACTGACGTCAGATTGCTGAGCCTCTCGCGCTGAACTAACTGACACTTGTTATAAACTGTCAGATTGCTATTCACGTGATCTTTTGACAATAAAGTCTTGGCGTTATTTTTGGTGAAAAAACCTTCAGAAAAAGTGCATCGCAACGCACCCATGAGCAGATATACGGCACTAGTGTGACCTAAATAACTACACAAAGTGTTCTGTGTTGTAACTTGTGACAATGGTCAGACTTGTTGTGGTAGAAGCCCTTCGTTTGCGGAGTCTGTGAGCAGACGTCCTGCCGCGTTGATGCCGAGCATGTTTACAGTCGAAAATGAGACGAAAAAGGGAGTATTTGACTGATTTGCCGTCTTTCTGCTATTCTAGAAAAGCAATAAATGCTCGAAATGTACTCCAAAAACCGTCCTCATGCAGCGCTATAGGCAAGGGAATCTGACAGTATCTGACATGCGGTTTTGACCCCTAGGTATCTGACACGGTTACAAACATGTTTATAACAACTGACATTCTGACATGTCAGATTGGAAGAGGTATCTGACCCAGCCCTAATCCCAGCGTATCATGAATACCAAGATTATAGTCGTTAAACTTATAGCTCAGGGATCAGCCAAGACTCTGCGGCTGTGTCGATGATATAAATTTGTCTCTTATCTTCGAACTTCCATGTCTGCGGCTGTGTCGATAATATAAATTTGTCTCTTATCTTCGAACTTCCATGTCCACTGTTGTGGATACTTGGGCAGTGCTGGTCTCTTAAAGCTGCTGACAGCTAGGAACATATTCAGCATGCTGCATAGCCTTGGGAAAATGTCCTGCCTCTTAGATGAATTTTAATCTTCACCCAGCACCAATAGCAACTGGCCCCCGAAAGGATGTTGATCCTTGCTTCTGTATTGCTCTTGAGGCCAAGCAATATCGTCGGTTCCTTCTCCTCCACCCCGGACGCAGTATTCTCTTCAAACTTTCCCAGAGATGCAGACCCCACGCTCCCCTGTCCTCGCCAACGCATCCAAATAATTTGGACCTGTGTTGCCACCATCCTTGCCGCCTCATGGGTCTCTGTGCATCCCAATATCCCAAACCCTAAAGAATCCACGATTATGAAAATGTTGCGACGCGTAGAGCTGATGGCTTGGGCGATTATTTCGCCGGAATTGATGATATACTGGGCAATGGGTCAGTGGTACGGTGCTCGGGCAATGGAGAGAAAATTTGCAGGTGCGCAGCTCGCTTTCTTTTTGACACAACAATGCAACAATGCTGAAATCAACACACTCCAAAAGTAGAGGTCCAGCATGCAGACCTTGAACCCTGGACAAGAAAGATCTTGCGTAGGCTGAAGCAATTAGGATACCAGCTACGCCATTTTAGAGAAACTCCGCGTAGGATAAAGGAAGTCAAGTGGACCAGGACCCATGGTTTCTTTCTTCAAATGGGTGGCTTCATGTTGCGCGAGGAAGGAAAAGAAGACAGGGTTCTAGGGTGGAGAACACTCATGGAATACTACAAGCAAGGAAGGCTTGATTTGTCTGAGGTCACGGAGGACAGGATTAACGACCACAGCAAAGCCGATTGGGTTGCTAAAGGATTGGCACTCCTGCAAACATTTTGGTTCATCACCCAGTGTATTGCACGGTTCTTCGACAAAGACCTCATTCTTACGGAACTCGAATTGGCCACTGCTGCACTCGCCCTTCTCAGCTTGATCATGTATTTCTTGTGGTGGAACAAGCCTTTCAACGTGAGGGTTCCTATAACCATCATACTTCTACCCGCCGAGACAGGTTTGCAGTCGAAGGACAATTCACAATCTCGACTGGAATTTGTTGCGGACAGTATCGACACATCGCTACCCATTGCTGACGCGGTCAATCCTAACGTATCTCATGCCCAACCTGTCGAGGCGACGCATCCAAGTGATCACATTGCCGATGAAGCAACTCCCTCCGAGTCTGTAGAGACAAACCCTCCCCTTTGCCAGTCCGATCCCACAGATCCTCCCATCCCTCATTTAGAATCTGCGGAAGTCAGCAATGTCGCTTTTTCACAAGTGCACCCCTCTCTTCCGCCAAATCCTCAGTGTGCGCACCCTCAAGTCCAATCTGTTTCGGGTTCACAACCAGCTGATCGCCTACCACGATCTCCCACCATGGAAAGCAATAAATCATCTCACGGATTTCAACTATGGTTCTTATTCAAACGCATTGAAGAAATCCTGAAGAACATCGATGCAGATTCGGTGCACGATCCGGACAATGTAGCAGTGGCCTGCGTTGCGAGCTTCTACTCCGTCGAGATCGACCCTGCCGCTGTGCAAGTGCAGATGCAACTAATGTGCTACTCAGCTGCCGCCCTGTTCGGGTCCATACATTGCATCGGATGGTTAAGCACGATCGTGTTTACATCGTATGCGACATCGTTGGCCTGGCGCATTGCGTCTGTTATCATTACAGCTAGCCCTGTGGTGTGGTGCCTCGCTTTCATATTTGGATATCTCTATCATGAATGCCAGAGCTCTGGGTCTGTGTTGGAAGTAGTGTTTAATTTCTTGTCATGGTTGTTCAGTTTTGTGACGGTGGTCACTATACCGGTGTACATCGTCTCCCGCCTCGCCCTATTGGTGCTGGCATTTATCGAACTGCGACATATTCCCCCAGGCGCGTTGGCTAGCTTACAGTGGGCCAATGTGCTTCCTTTCATTCACTAGCCTTGCCTTATTTTCCTTCATTTTTGTGTAAGTACATGTATGTTTGACGAAAAAGAATCTGAGTCCTGCTGTCCCAAATTCCCTACGCGAAAGACGTTGCAATCTTTTGTTAGCAGGAAGACAACGATGATAACTCAGTATTCTGAGTCTCCAGTGCACTGCTGCAACAAGCCCCGACTCCCGAGTCAACGAAGTCACCCCTAGTGAATATAAAGGGCAACTCTGCCCTTGCACGACACAGCATCAAGGTCTTTCCTGTGGTTGTCGGAGCACGAGATAATGTACCGTTCCTCCAAACCCGGTAGTCACGATGCTCTCCAGAGTCTTTCTTGAGTTCCTTGGTTTTGCTCTTCCAGGCTCTTCCCTTCCAGCTTCTCTAGTGGGTTCTGCGGTTCTGGCTTGGAGGGCGTCGTTGATTCGATTCGTATGCAACCTTCGACCGAGTCTCGAGGCAATTTACAGTATATGCTTCAGATTCTGGGGGGCTGTTGTATCGGCAGACCATATAAATATTCCTTAGTCAGTTCATCATCCAAATGATCCAGCGTGGTGTCCGTATTCATTCGCACATCAAGCGTGTGTTACTTATGTGGTTCCTCCAGGCTAAGGCCCTCAAAGGTAGTAACACACAAGGGATACAGCACTGTGATTATTGATACGTCCCAGGTTAGAGTTGTGGAGTATGGAGTTGCAAAATCTTATTTACTCTGCGATCTTCTTCATATATGAGACGCTACTGGTTCGGATGTTCTAGCCAAAATATGCACTCAAGCTGTTGCAGAATCTAGTACAGTCGAAAAAAGCCATGTTCATTTTTACCATTCTACTCAGATCGAGCTGAGGGGGGCACGCCAAAGCGGCTCTGAGGGCAACGCAAAAGGAGAACAGAAATAGCTGGAGGAATCGCGACAGATTTAGGGCAATCGCCGTAACTTGCTTGCCCTGCTTTCGCAAAGGACAAATCGGCCATTGGTGCGTGGGGGATGAGAATCAATAAAAAGGTCTTGAGAGTATGGTATCCAACGCCAAAGAAAAGACGGACGAAAGGACGCAACACAATTACAATAAATTATACATTATACCGGTAATCTATGAAAATTAAATATGCATGCTCGATGATTCAGAGGGCGGACTCGTACGTGGGTGAATGGATGGCTGGCCAGTGGTATACGGTGTGGTTTTGAAATGTGTGTTATGGACGTATGCAAATGCGTGGGGGTCACTGAGATGTGAAAAACGTCGAAAAACGGACGGACGGATGATGGATGACTGGTGAAGAGAAATTCACGGTGGAGAGATGGCACTCGAAAGTTCGAAAAAACCATCGAGAGTTGTTATACGGGTTACTTCAATGCACATGCATATCGGGGATAGTTCGTCTACGGATCGCTCTGCAGGGTCTGTTGCACAGACTGTACGATAGCAGCAATATCCAATTCGAATTCTTCGTTCCCAGAAGGTGATGAAACCGGAGGGTGCTCCAAATCTGTTATTGAGCTGTACGATTTCTTGCCTATCCACGCGGTATACTTCACTCCTACAGACCGTGCAGCTAAGCCTCGGTCCAGGGCGAGCTAAGACGACAAACAAGATAACCCACCGATGATTTCACAATAGTCATCATCCTGTCCATCCAATCCGTGTCCGAGGTCTGGGTAGAAACTATATGATATTCGTATCCATTCTTCTTCGCCATATGACTAAGAGCATTAGACAAGGCATTATGATCTTCCTCCGAGAGTCCTCCTCCACCCTGCTCACTCTGAGTATGCAAATACGTCACGACCTTCTTATCATTCGCCTTTGTAACCTCTTCCTCGCCCAAAAACTTGATCAGGTTCTTCCTCACAGGCGTCCACCAATGGTTTGATGCAGGCAAAGATTGGCTGGCCTTCTGATATAGCTTTCACCGAAACACCCCTGTCGACGACGACGAGGCGTTCACATATGTAGGGCACTTGCATCTTGTGATAGTCGTCCCAATCTTCGAAATATTGCATTCCGAGTTGAGGAAAGGCGGCTTGGAGGAGGAAAGGGTGGAAACCGGTGTCAACACGTCTGCGCCTTATCCAATGTTTCCCAAAATCGGGGTTAGTGTTGGTGAAAAAACGGTTGTGAGGAAAGATGAGACGACGAGGTGGAGGGAGAGTGGTGTATCCAGTCGACATAATCCCGACGTCCAGTGAGCTATATGTCCGCCATAGTCCGAATAATGACGAGTTATCTACAGAAGAAGATTGTGAGATGGTTTCGCGAGCAGCGAGATAGGTACTGACGAGGATGTGAATCTGCTGTCATCCATGGAACCCCGCGGATCCTGTGTTGGGAAGGAAAATTAGCAGAAAAATGAAAATGAAGTATCAAAAGACTAACATTCCACCATAGTTGCCCATAAGTTTATGAGCAATTGTCGTGGTTATGATCTTCCATCTCCCAAATCCATTGCCGATAGTGGCGACCATGGAGGACATATCGGGTAGAGAGCTCTTTTCATCCGTCACTAGGAACACGGACCCATTGAAAATAAATACATTATCTAAGATATTATACCCTGACAGACTAAATGTAAGCTAAAGACACCAAAATTATAAGAAAGGACGCACCTGGAGCCTGTTTCACAATCTTCGTGGTGGGTATATCATCCCCCCACCGTAATGCAGCATCGTCAGCACCACCGTCTGCGAACGGCCGTCTGTCCACCTTACCAACAGGCGGTCTTTCGAGCCATATGGCACCGTGTCTCCCACTTCCTTTCACCTGCGTTCTCTCTGCCCCATCACCTGCGACGTGGTTCTTCGCCCAAGTCCAGTCTCCAAATATCTCGTCCTCCAGTGAGTCTCCATATCCTGGAGGCCGCCTCCCGTCCTCCGCAATAACGCCCTTTCCGATCCCCAAACGACTCAGAACGGCGCCCTGCGTCGCGAGCCGGTCGATCCCAAATACCTGCAGCGACGCATCAATGTTGTATGCGAAAAAGTAGGCAGCTAAAGAGAACAATACTAAGGATATCTCCCGTTTATCTGGTGGCGCTGTCCAGCGCATCTAGACTCTGCCTTTCGTGAAGAATATTCGTTTCGAGTCTCGTCGGTTGAAGCCAAGTATGTAGGTGATATCAAGGCTGACTATGAAACTCGGTCGGATTGGCTTAAGCCAGCGTCCATTGGATGGTGGGCTCAACATTGAGTACACCTGGCTCAAATCCGAATTGAGCGACATTAATCACACTATAGTCTATTACAATACTAAGTAACTAGCACCATGAACTAATGTATTGAGTACAGAATTGAGCCACAAAATGAAATTGAGCTACGAAATTAGACATTGAGCTATGTAAATGAGAATTGAGCCACAAAAATGGGAGTTGAGTCACAAAAATAGGAATTGAGTCACGGAAATGGGAGTTGAGCCACGGAAATGGGAGTTGAGCTACGGAAATGGGAATTGAGCCATGAAAAGGAGAGTTGAGCTACGGAAATGGGAGTTGAGTCACACAAATGCGAATTCATACTGGACATCCTCCCTCTCCACGTCGCCTGCACTTGTGAGCCACACACCCATGACGTCTCCCCGTCGATGACCCACCTGCGTGGTCCGAGTCCGCTCGCGTTCCCGTACCTGCCATCCACCTCGTGTTCCCCTACCCGCTATCCACATTGCGCTCCCCCGCTGCTGTTTTCTCCTCGTTGCCCTGGTCCTCTGCTCCTCTCGCCTTCAGCCTCCTGCTCCTCGTCCTCCTCCTCCTGCTCCTCCCCCTCCTCCTACCCACTCTACTCGTGCCCTTCGATCCTAAGCAGCGCTCGCCCAGCCGCTGCGTCACCCTCCCGTGCCCCACTCCTCCTTGTCACGGTTTGCCGTGGTCAAGGCGGTGGCGGTGGTGGTGGCGGTGGTGCATGTCGTCATCGTCATCGTCGTCGTCGGGTGGGTGGTGGGCGTGTTGCGCGGTGACTCGGTGGTGTTGAACGGCGGTGTTGGTAGGTGGTGATGGTCGCGTGAAGGAGGGTGGTGGTGGAGCTGAAGGCGGTGGTGTTGAAGGCGTGGTGATGGTCGGGTGGAGGTGGTAGCAGCGGCAGGGGGTGGTATGGTGGTGGTGGGTGTGTCGAGGTGGCCGGAATGTGGTGGTGGTGGTAGTGGTAAGGAGAGGGTCAAAAGCAGCACGTGTTGGTTGAATTTTGTCAACGACGATGAGCTTGAGTCCGGCTACGGTAATAACCGGGCCCGAAATTACCATATCGGGCAAGTTCAACCAACCGCTGCGTTGTTCATGCCATCCTTACACCACCACCACCACCACGTCATCCGCTGCCACCTACCATCCGCACCACCACCATCGTCGCCATTGCCGACCACCCCTCTTTTGCCGCCGCCGCTATTTCCACCACCACCACCACCACCACACCACTGAGCAGAACGAGGCAAGGACAGACGAGGCAAGAAGGATGAGGGGAGCAGGGAGATGGGAGGCTGCAGGACGAGGAGAGGGCGGAGAGGAGAGGAGGAAGGTGAGCGGCGAGCATGACTCAATGCCTAATTTCGTGGCTCAACTCCCATTTACGTAGCTCAACTCTCCTTTTCATGGCTCAATTCTCATTTCGTGGCTCAAGTCCCATTTCGTGGCTCAATTCTCATTTACGTAGCTCAACGTCTAATTTCATAGCTCAATTTTCATTTTGTGGCTCAATTCTGTACTCAATACATTAGTTCATGGTGCTAGTTACTTAGTATTGCAATAGACTATAATGTGATTAATGTCGCTCAATTTGGATTTGAGCCAGGTGTACTCAATGTTGAGCCCACCATCCAATGGACGCTGGCTTAAGCCAATCCGACAGGGTTACAGTCTCCCTATTTGTGAGTCATCTTTGTAATACTAGAAATTTCCTTGCGTCACTACCTTTCCATATATGTAGTTTTTATCCGTTTTGCTTACGAACTACGGCATGGGCGCAGTTTCGACAGTTCGAGGCGCGTCTAAGCACATGCGGCAATTGCCGAATTTGGCATTAGTGCGCGTCTTGAGCAGCTCGACGGTGCTTTTTGGCTGCGTCGTCACCTATACACCCCTCCCTCCCACTCAAATTTCCGTGTTTCATGTCCTTAAACATATACTCTCTATTACTTTCTTATTTCTTTATGACTTCATTTGTTTATTAGAATAAACTTCGCATTTTAGTATAAAAACCCTATGTACTGTAGCTAGAAGAACAGAATACCATCGCTTTTCGTTTATATTCGCCCTCAGCTCTTTCTCGATCGTTTACGCGCACTCGAAGGTCAATTAAGGCCTTCTACTCTCGTCTCTCGTCGTCGTTTTCGTCCTTCAGAGTGGTTAGAAGCTGAGTAAAGCTTACACTCTGTAAATCAGTTATTGCTGTTGGTTTGAAGCCAGGAAACACGAAACTCGCACCTTCACGCCCAAAGACCTCCTCGTCTCTATCGCTCTCTCGATTCCCCGCTGTTTTTGTGTGTTTGCTCGCGCTCAGGAGGCCAGTAGGCGTATCATCGTTACTGCCTTAACTGCACAGGTAACTTTGTCCTCAATGTCTTTGGCTGGCAAGGAATGAAGATATTGCTTGAAGTTTTCCTGTTCCCCGTAATAAGCGTGGCCAGCAAATAGCGAATAGTCGTCTGTCGAGCCATTCTTTTTGTAGCGTGTTGTGTGAAAATTGCCGTCTGCTGTGAGCGCAATTTGGTGGAGATGTCTGGCAGAAACGTTAGAGTGGGCAAATAGGATCATAAATGAGAGCATGTACCTTAAGTGAGGATATAAATTCTTCTCCTACCCTTCCTCGGTATTGATGCCCGGCTGCAAACATGCTGGACACAAGACCTGTAGGTTTCCCTCCCTGAGCTGAGGCAAGTACTTGTCTATGCCATGAGCTTGACCCAGGCGTTTTGTTGCCATCAATGTGCGCCAGAAACGTATGACCTTTAGAAATTGTTCGTATGGATCCTGTTAATAGGTCAGCTTATGAAAAAGCGGGATATAGATAACTTACAGAGGTAGCCGTTGCAAAGAAATCGTCAGTGAGGCGACGAAGACTGCCAATGAAGTCAAAAGCGGACTCCTTTGATTCTAAATGGTGGATGTGGAACTGCTGGAGCACCGTCAACGTGAACGCCGTTCTGGGATTCCGCATGGTGGCTGGGAAGAGTCCAGCAGCGATAAGTTGTTCGATGCGGCTGGGAATGCCATTGCAAGTACAGTAGTGCACCCTTGTTTGGTGTACCCCGTTGTGATCCACCAAGATGATGCCAGTATCGTCTTCAAGATCGAAGGAGCTGGGGCAGCGTTCTCCATTGTGCCCTAAAGGGATGGCATATCCTCCAGGACGAAGCGTCGATATATCAGATTTGGTGAAAAATCGGGCTGCTTTTTGCCAGACCCGCGCCCAGTGAGTCGGTAATGTTGCGTGCTTTGCAATAAAACACTCTTTGCATACAATGTCATGTCCCAGACACTCACTGCACCCCACAAGGCGTTCGCCACGACCACAAGGACAGGGCTCTTCCACCGAAGGGTGATATTCGCATTGCAGCAAGTAATGCATTAAGTCAGACTTCGCGTTTTCGAAATCTTCGAGTTCCTAAGAGAGCTAAGCAAGGCGAGAAGTCAGAAGGCTAGTCGAAATATAGAAAGCCGAACACTCACTTTGGACCCTGTGGCATCCGCTGAATCACTCCTGCCATTGTCCGGATTTGGGGGTGTATCAGCCATTGTGAGAGGTGCAGCCGACGGAGGGCGGAGGACATTTTGCGAGGTGATTTTTGACGGAGAACGCGCTTCAAAAGTGGCGTAGACATTGGAGCTCGCTGTTGTTGCTGTTTTCTTGCGTGACCTCTCATCGGCATCTTCTTCGACTTCAGCTTCGAGTCGACGTTTGCGTGCATCCTTGGCTGACAGTCTCTGCTTGCCCATGGCTGGATAGTTCGATGTAGGAGTGGGGGAATACCTCGTTGAACTCTCGTAAAGTTGATTTCACCCGGCTACAACAAAGAAAGAATAGGAAAAAAAAGAGAAAACGAGGCAACTTACACTTACCATATTGAACTGAACCTTCTTACCCTTCCCGGGCTCAGTGGAAAAAGCTATAGCATTCTACGGCGTAACTATGGTTATCCACAAGGTACATGTAATTCAGCGCAATGGAGGGTAGACGACAGCTAAGGTCATTGTGGGCACGGCATATGTGTTTTTCCTAGACTGCCTTTGTCCAAAAATGTACACTAATGTTTCTACCGGACCGAATTCCTTCACTCGAAAATTTTTTCCAAACAGCTCTCCCTGAGCAAATGACACAACAGGGTCCGTACGTCCTTCTGGCCTAATGAAATCCAGATCTGCAAGAGGATAGTCTAGTGTCTGCCGGCCGTCGCGGACAGTTACTATGTCATTACTGACTGTGCACATTTCGAACAGCCTGGTACGATCATTCCGCAGGCAAAGTTTGACCCGAGCGATGTTGAATATTGGATTACTGAGCCAGGTCGGAAGTTCCAAAGCGGATCTAACACTGACAGCTTGTGTAACCGAAGATGAATGTGTAACTCCTGGTGAAAGCGACCAAAGAGGCGTTGAAGCAGCTGGATTCCAAGCCTCCGATAAATTGCCAGCGCGAGGTGTTGTGGGCATCGGGGTTTGCGAAGAGGATGGGGTGCTTGAAGAGTCCAACGAAATGAGAGGTGGTGACTTGGGAAGCGTAGAAATGAATGTGTTCGGTTGCGAGACAATGGGAACCAGATATTCTCTGTCTTTCCCGGGCACTCTATTTCAGGTTGAGTACATGCATGTGATACCAGAGAGAAAGCAACTTACATTAGCTGAAGGTCAGACAACTTTATTTTCTCTTTGCGTGGGTGGTTGAAAAGGGCTAGTGATACGAAAGCATATCCGTCGATGGTGGTATCAGTTATAATCCCTCGAATGCCCTTGTAGTGATCGCCTGTAACCAAAACGGCCTTCTTTTCGAACCTGCGGTTCGGGTTTTCTCGCATTGCGTGACGCTCTTGAAGCTGGAAACTCGATGAGCGGCTGAGGTTTCGTAGGCGGTATGAATCAATCGTGTCATCGAATCGCAATTGGTGCCACGAGTATGGCAACTTCAGAAAGAAATTTTGTGATTTAGCAAATCATCAGCGACAAATGCCGGTAAACCACCTACCTCTTCTTTGGTTTTTGGGTCAAACACACAGACCGAGGTCTCTTCACAGCCAATGATCCAGCCTTTTCTTTCCCCAGCGCCGGCATCGTCGATGATCACACGATCGCCTACTCTGAAGTATTTGCGGACCTCGTATCGCATGACGCTGTAATCAATGTCGAGAGATTCGAAGTGCACATTGAGGGAGTCTTCTTCGCATTCGAGGACCATGCCGATAAGGTTCTGCAGTTCACCTGCAATACTATCAGGATAGCGAACGAAGTGAGCTCAGAGTTCACGGTAGAACAACTATGATATTATGGGAAACTACCTATCAGGATAGCGAACGAAGTGAGCTATGTAACGATGCTAAGTGAAACTAATACGACATAAGAATAATATAAGAAACATACCTCAGAGTTCACGGTAGAACAACTGAGGTGTAAAAGAGCAAGTGCGCGGGGAGAAAAAAGAAAAGGAACAAACACGACCAAACTAGATGATCGGATAAGATAAGGTGCTAGGG
Source organism: Agrocybe pediades (assembly GCA_013053245.1). Taxonomy (NCBI): domain Eukaryota; kingdom Fungi; phylum Basidiomycota; class Agaricomycetes; order Agaricales; family Agrocybaceae; genus Agrocybe; species Agrocybe pediades. The sequence goes on along the minus strand of JAACJL010000007.1, from coordinate 27,561 downwards.
TTCTATCTTAACACTCCCCCTGAACCCGTAGCTTGTTGCTAGTTAGAATGAAGATGTATGAGGGATAGCAAGAATTGAAATAAATTGAAACATCGAAAAGAAAAGTTCAAAGAAATGAGGTTGCTGTCTAGATTTCGAGGGATTCCATCCCGAGCATTTTCATGAATTTTTCATGTTTTGTTCTTCCAAGTGATTTCGTGAATATGTCGGCTGGGTTATCATCACCGGCGATGGGAAGTACTTTGATGTCCTCCATTTCGACTGCTTCCCGTATCCAGTGGGTGTTGATGTCGACATGTTTAATTCTCGAGTGACCGCTCGTGTTTTTCGTGAGTGATACTGCGACGTCATTGTCACAATAAATTGTGACGGGTCCGTCATAGTGCTTGTCGAGTTCTTTGTACCACGATGTTAACCACTTCGCTTGCTTGCCAGCCTCAAATACCTCCACATATTCTGCCTCTCCTGTCGACGTGCTGATTCTCCTTTGTGTCTTCGCTCTCCACCCTATCGCTCCCCCTCCAGAGATGAATACATAACCTGCCGAAGATTTTCGGGTGTCCACATCATCTGCAAAGCTCGAGTCAGCGTAGCCTATGGGCTTTATGTCTGCGTCCTTCCTGTAGCGGATACCCAAGTTCTGCGTCGCCTTCAAGTATGCTAGGAGGTGCAGTGCTAGTCGCCAGTGAATAGGGCGTGGGTCAGCCATATAGCGCATGAGAAGCATTACAGCGAATGCTATGTCGGGTCTGGTGCCAATTGCGAGATGGTTGAAGGTGCCGCAGGCTTTTCGGTAGTCTTTATCGCGCATGAAGTAAGCATCCTCGTCTGGAATTGGTTTAGGTTGTGAGTCGTTGAGGTTTAGGGATGATGGCAGAGGTGTGTACTTTGGGTTGCATTCCTGCATCCCAAAATCTTCTAATGCTTTTGATGTTAGTGATTTTTGGTGAATTGATATGTCCCCGTTTTCGTGATAGACAGTTCCCATTCCGAGCACGACTTTTGGTCGCCCATGGTCTGTCACCTCGTATGCCTTGCCTAATTCACCTGTGGTTTGGTTTTCAGCCTCGGTTGTGCTGGAGGCTGTCATGATATCATCCGTGTATGTTGCGCTCAGGGTGTATCCTCCATCTTTCGTATACTGAATGCGCATACATGGGTCGGCTTTAGACTGGCGGTGTCCGAGTTCTCGAAAAGTGGTGTTTAGGAGTTTGGCCCAATTGTTTGCTCCATCCATAGTGCCGTAGAGATTTTGGTTTAGCCGGAGAACAGTTTTCGTTGCGCCTGGGATTGCATAGTGGTTTTGAAATCCTGGCGGGATAGCAACATAGATCAGTGCCTGTGGTTTCGCGTTCAAGAAGGCCGTGACAACGTCCACCAGGTGGAGCTTTAGGCTTAGTGCAGCTGCTAGTCCGAATAGCATTCGGACTGACTCATATCGAACCACCGCCGCAAATGTCTCCCAATAATGCTCCCCCAACACCATCTTGAAACCTTTTGCAACACATCTCGCTTTTCGCTTCACCAACTCCCCTACTGCATCCGTCTTCTCCTGGTACCTCCACATGAGATCTATCACCTTTGGCATATCTTTATTCCATTCCACCGGGGTAACTACACCTTTTTCATCCCATTTCTCTATCTCTGCTTGCATAGCTGGTAGCCATAGGTGGCGACGTGACAAATCCAATGCCTCATTATGATTTTGAGGGATGTAGCGATTCAGAGGCTCCAGTATAGGCAAGCTTTGGGCAGCGAGAGCAGTTGCTTCATTTTCTTCATCATCGGTGGTCTCGTCATTTGCCAGTGTGATAGGGTCAGTGATATTACTTGGGTTATTGATGTCATCAGACCGATTAGGCGATGTCGAATTGCCCAGTTGACGATTTGCCACGCGAGCAGAGTGTCGTGATGCTGGCGGATACACCTTTCTTGGTCTTGAGATGCGTGTTTTCAGCTCGCCATCAGGTGTGCTCTCTGATTCGTCTGTCTCAACTAACTGTGCTTCATTGCCATCCAGGAAATCGTAGTTCATGTCGCCGTTGTCATTTGTGAAGAATTCGGTGGAGTATTGGCCATCTGCCGTTAGTGTCCGGTGGCCATGGCCTTCCTCGAACCGAACATTTCTTGATCTCACGATCTGTCCGGTTTCCGGGATTAGAACCCGGTATGTGCCACGTCCTTCAATTCCAACCAATCTCCCTTTCTGACCTCTGTCCCCCAACTTCCCATTTCCTTTCTCCCTAGGAATGTGCACGTATGCTACACATCCCCAGACTCTGATATGACCCACGTCCTGCTTCTCCCCAGTCCACCTCTCTTCCGGTATCATCTTGGGGTGTCTCGATGATGGCAGTAGGTTCTCCACCATGTCGGAGAATGCCCAAGCTTCCGCCCACCATTTCGCGTTCAGGCCCGAGTCAAGGAGCATCGCCCTCACCGAACCTGTCGTGATCCCGATTGACCTTTCTGCTGTGCCATTCGCGCTCGAGGAATAGGGTGCTGTTGGTATCAGCTTGATACCATTTTCGCGCATGAAATCTGTCCAGAGGCTGCTCAGAAACTCAGGTGCGTTATCTGTGCGGACGAATTTCATTGTCTTTCCGGTCAAGTTTTCTGACAGTGCTTTGTAGGTTTTGAATGCATGGAGTACTGTCTCTGCTAGTCGGTTTTCGAGGAAGAAAGATTTTCTTCGGGAGGAACCATTATCGTGGAATTTCATAGCATATAGGGCTCCCCCTGCTGACTTCACCCTTGCCGGGCCCCATAAATCGATATTGGTGATTTTCAGGACTTCGTCGGTGGGTGTTATCTCTTCATCATAAGGGCGTCGCTTTTGATTGGCAATTATACAGTCCTCGCAATCTCCGTGGCTCTTCCCATCCACTACCTCCAGCCCGCTTACAAGTTTCGCAGCCTCCCCTATCCGTTTGACTCCAAAGTGACCCATCCTTCTATGCCAGGTGTCCATGTCCACCGGTTCTCTCAATGATTTAGCTGTGAGCGCTGTTGGCAGCTTGGAGACGATTGACCCGCTGATCATATATAGGCCATTCCTGAGCTCTCCACCGAAGACTTCGTCCTTGCCATGGAAGAACCGGACCTTTTTGTCGCCAAAGAGGGTGTGCCATCCTAGCGAGTCTAGTTTTCCGATTGAAATCAGATTAGCAGTGATATCAGGAGCATGTAATGCATCATTGAAGGTGAGGGTGTGTTGTTTGTTGTTGTGCACAACATTCACAGCTACCTTCCCAATTCCTAGGACCGCGAAGTGAGCATCTGCTTTGGAGGATTGACCTGTGAGTTTTATTTCTCGATACTCCGTAAATGCACTCTTATCCTTGAAGAAATAGGTCGTGCATCCGGAGTCTGCAACGCAGGCAGATGTTATGTTTGCCGTGGGGTCTGCAGCAGCAGCGAGAGCCACCTTTTGCTCTATGTGTGCGTTTTTGGCTATGATCTCGTTGAGTCTGTTTACATCAACTGATGCTGTTAGTGCATAGCTCAGTCCCGTTACAACTGGGCCACTGGCACTTGCAGATGTGCTTGTTGTCGCCATGTTTGCTGTTGGAGTCGTTGCTGGCGCTGTACGTTTTCCTTTCCACCAATGAGGATATTGGCCTGCCTTTCCGCCGCCTTGTTGGAAGCAGTCTGCGATAAGGTGCCCTGTTTTCCCACATGCTGGATTTGAGCATTTAAGGTTCGAGTTTCCCCCACCACTGCGTCGATTTTCAGTGCGCAGTGATTTTACCTCGGCTTGCAGGGCGGTGATAGTTGCTTCCAGTGCTTTCACTGCATCGGATGGTGGTGCTGGCTTCTTTGATTTTGCCTCGCGGATGGATAGACGTTCAGCGTGAGTGGTTAAGTTCATGACGACTCTGCTTAAGTCTGACTCCCCGTACATTGGCGTGATGACAGGGTCCCACGATTCGGGGAAGGAGTCCAGAAGGCGTGTGATGAACCTCTGGTCGCTTATCTTCGCGCCGGCCTCGTTTGCACGTTGTCGAAGCTTCCGCATCTTTTCAATGTGGCCGTCCTCGCCTGCTACTTTACCTCCTTCAGCCAATTTGCAATTAGCGAGTGCTTCCTCGCGCATGTTCCTTGCGCGGTCGCTCGCCCTACCATATTGGGCTTCAAGGGCCTTCCAGACTTGGTGAGATCGTTTATTCGGGTCTATCCCTGAGCCATAGATGTCGACAACATTGATTAGTATGGATGACAGGGCTACGCTTTCGCGTAGTTCATATTCAAGCAGAGTGGGCGTAGTTGAGTGGAGTGGGGTGGTTTTTTCTTTGTCGTCGGTGGCTTTTGGCTGTTTTGGCTGCGGGCGTTTGCCTTTTGGGTCGGTAGTTTGCTGGATCGTAGTGTCCGAGTCCGAGTCGTTGGCTTCAACGAAATCCACTGGCAGTTCAACTTCTTCGTCTTCGTAGTCGGTCGGTACTGTAATCTTATTTTGCCAGTATTTATGAAGTCCCTTCGGTTTTCCATGTGCCTCCATGAGGACTTTCCAATGGGCATAGTTTTCGTATCCTTTTAGCTTATCCTCTACTCCGAGGGTGATAGGGTTGGTTGAAGACGAAGATGACATCGTCACAATTTTGAATTTCGAATGGGGTTGTTTATCTTTGAGTTGTTGTGGACTCCTATGAGCGTGCTTAGTATGTCTGCTTCTGAATTTCTAATGGTGCGGTAACGCGGGGCCCATAACCTATCAGGATAGCGAACGAAGTGAGCTCAGAGTTCACGGTAGAACAACTATGATATTATGGGAAACTACCTATCAGGATAGCGAACGAAGTGAGCTATGTAACGATGCTAAGTGAAACTAATACGACATAAGAATAATATAAGAAACATACCTCAGAGTTCACGGTAGAACAACTGAGGTGTAAAAGAGCAAGTGCACGGGGAGAAAAAAGAAAAGGAACAAACACGACCAAACTAGATGATCGGATAAGATAAGGTGCTAGGGTTCTATCTTAACAAATACATTTCACCCTGTCGCCTCTGACAATTGAATTTCGAGCCATTAGGTATTTTGTTTCAAGTAGAAAAGCCGGATCCAATGCCTCACAGGCGCTGAAAGTATCGAACTCCCTCGGCGTAGGAAGAACCTGACCTGAGAAAGATAGAGCGATTGTCGGCGGACCTGAAATCAGTAGAAATCCCTGTTTACTGTAGCACGCTGCCTGGGTATGATAGCTGCAGTATCCGCCCTCGTTGTGCATATGTTGAACCGAATCTTCTCCTTCTTCTGCAATTGCCAGGGACGAGTCGAATAGAGCTTGGCTTGGGCGGGTAGTCTTGTTCTCCTTGACTAGTGCCGTGCGCGGTACAATCCAGTAGTCAACTGTGTCGGGCATGTCCGTTCGGACAGCCAGCGCGAGATCCCCCACATACACACTTAATGTCCCTTTCATGGGTCTGATGCGCACCCATGTCCGCATATCAGTACTCGGCCTGCGCCCAAGAAGGACATCTGCAACACCTTCTTGAATACCACGTCCGAGGGGTCTTCGTTTGGCTCCTCGAGCTAGAACACGTCCGAGAAGAGCTGAGTACTGCTCGTCTATCGTAGGGTCAACCGGCGGGGTGAGACGACTAGGGCCAGGGCATGTTGTCCGGTCGGCGCTGAGGAGATCGCCCTCGTCAATGTCAATGGCGCCGTCCACAATGAAATCTAGGTAACATTCTGGTGAGTGCGCTTCGCTGTTCAACAAATATCAGCACTCACCGCTATCGTGTTCATTGCCCTCTTCCTCCTCGTTATCACTGCATGCAGTGGCCTCAATATCTATAAACGGATTCTTTGTTTTTAGTACGTGTCAGCCCGATAAAATAGAACTTTGTTATCTATGTTTTTCATTCATACCTGATCTATTCTACGTCTTTTTGTGTTTCGTTGTTCTGGCATCTCAATTTTGTCTGGGCTACAGTAATATTCTATTATGAATTACAAAACTAGGTAATCTAAGAGGCATACACGAAGCAGATGGTGGTGGTAGAGAAAAGAGCACAGAAGGTGTTTCGAAGTCCGCGTTCCCGATTTGGGCGAGCGAGGTTTAGGGTGGGCGACGAGAATACACGTGACTTGACGCGGCGTAAAGGTTCGAACGTTGGCGCGCCAACAATCTTTCCCTCCTGCTCCCAACCATGTAACAGAACTTAGGATAATTAACAGAACTTAGGATAATTCACAAAAATAACGTTGAAATTAAGTGTCAGTAGGATGTAGTACGTGCCACAGCCCTGTCATATTGTCAACGAAAAACAATTCCGTGCCCTTCTAATGTACCAGCGCCCAGCCACAAAGGAAAGCGATATCCCACATCGTACAAAGTTGAGAGAGGAGATTGTTGAGAAGGCCAAGGTCGCGATAGATCGTTTGAAGGAGCATTTCAAGGTAAGTACATGTATATTTCGTCTATTCTAGTTGAGTACTACTGACTATGATATCTGCACATTCGGCAGTCCATTCCTGGCTGCGTTTCTATCACGTTCGATGCGTGGACCTCAAAATCATACGATCCCTTCCTCGCCATAACTGCCCACTATGTCGACTCGCCAAAGGATGCACCTCAAGACTGGGAACTAGCGAGTTTGAAGGTCCTCGCGTTCGAGCAGCTCAATGGCCGTCACACCGGCTGGAGCGCAAGCTGCAGAGTGCGAATGCCAGGGAAGCATTAAAGGCATGGAAAGCGAGGGATCGTCGTGTACGGTAAGTAATACCTTCACTCTTCCTACGAAGTTGACAGCTCATTACTTAACAGGTGTTTTGAACATATCACGATTCCTCTCGATTCCTTGTACAGATAAGGCCACCATACAGCACTCTTAACGTTTCGATTAGTAGGAAGATATCAATGTGTCTCCTGATCTGTCCACTACTCACAACGAGCCCCAATTATCCTTTCGTTGGTCATCCTCTCATCTACCCTCGGACCCATCCTACCCCCACTAGAGGCCACATAATATGTATCTCAAAATCTTCCCGAGTCCCGCACGCGACTTTATATTCAGGGATATCCACCGTAAGTAGTCCATCCCCCTTGTATCCCTCACAGCCGGTTCATAAATACCTACAGCTGACGCAAGGCCTGAGCTTATGTTTGCAATGTAAAAAGTCGGAAAGCCGAGGAAGGGTGGAGGGGACGGCCTGTAGGATTTGAAAAAGGATATGAGGTGAGAGATTTGCTTGAGCGGGGGTTATGAACGTTCTCACCGACCTACAGCTATTCCTATCATCATAAGGCGAACAAGATTTGTCTGCATCGTCGTTAGGGGCGATATCGACGATGGTGGATAAGGACGGCGAAGGCGAGGATGCTTATCAAGCACGAGCGAAATCCATATCGTCTCGCGGCTTTCTTGCCCACTCCTACCTGCTGGACCTCGACTTATGGCCTGCCCCGATTTGCCTGACGGATTCGCGGACTGGAATCGACTTGATCTTCCAGAGGAGAATGGTGCCGTTGATGAGGATGGCGCTGTTGATGAGGAGGTGAACTTTGAACCTGGCGATACCCTTGGTAAGGCACTAGCGCTTGTCAACCAGGTAGGTTTTTACTGTATAGTCGGTCATTTACACTCAGGCTGACTCTTATCACGATTTCATTTCAGATCCGTGCATCGTCTCAAGCTAAAGCTTTCTTCGCCAAGTGCTGCCGTGAAGAGAAGATCGCAGTTATTGAGTTGATTAAGTGGGTTCGAACGCGATGGGGTTCTATGCACGATCTTGTGGATCGTCTCATCGAGTGTTAAAAAGTGAGATCATTGCTTATATGTCTATCTTATCAATGTAGTGCTAATATCATTCAATACACGACAGGCTGTAACGAAATTCTGCCAGTTGGCACAGGTTCTGCGTTCGCCCAGAAGGGGTGGAGAACCGACCCGAACCAAACTTCGGCAACGCTAGTATGTGTAAAACATATCAGCACGACAATTCCAATAAGCTTATATAAGTACAGGCAGCAAAGATCATGCGGGAAAAAAGGAAGGAAAGGAGTGATTGGTATGTTCTTTCGTTATGTTTTCTCCATTGGTTAAACTGACAAATACTTCCCTCGTTCTCCTTAGATGCCAGACATGCCCATATGTTAAAAATATGCAAAATGAATTCTATTTAAATGCTGTGGAAGGCAAGTTTGCAAATAGTCTCCTCCGTGTTGTCCTCATCTCATGCTTACCAGGGCTCCTTCGTTTGGTCCACGGTCTGATACTTACGAGCCTATCCGTGGGCTGTTCAAGACTTGAGCGAGAGAGATTGTCAGGGCAAACATCCGCAAGATCTTCGAGCCTCCCGGTTTCATAAAATACAAACAGATCCCCCCTCACATCCCGACACATCGCGAATTATCTCCAATGCTTTGTTTGGGGGCAAACTATCCTGATAAGTCTGGACATTATTTTCAAGTGGTGAGGGAATGTGTTCCGTTGCAACAATTCTATTCTGATATCTTTCTAGTGCACAACCTGCGATCCCAAATACTTCCATTGGCTTGATATAGAGCCCTCTCGCAGAGCGCTGAGAGATGCGCAGCCCTTGTTGGATATCTTGGCTGAGATCGAGTCATACAGTGTCCCTCGCTCCCAGTTGCGCCCCAACACGCAGCCTAGCTCCTCCCCGCCTGCAACACCTCAACACACCTCAACCCAACACCAACGCCCTCGCAGTAGAGCCACCTGTAACGCCAATAAACGTCATCGAGAGGAGGATTCTGACAGCAGCAACGACAACGACTCTGGCTCACGTCGTCCCAGGAAATTTGGCAGATATGCGCGGGAAGACACGCCACCCCCACCCTTGTCCTTGAATGCCGAAGAAATAGAGACAGGCGAAGCATTCGATTTGACTTGCTCTATTAAGGTTGACATACACATCGATGTAAGTTATTGTCTTCGCAGAGAGTGGGTTCTAAGTTCTGACAATTTCTTGGTTACAGGGACGCATTCTCCACGAGGTTATGTATCCTCGCAAAGACGGATGGTTCCGTCTCTGCGACTTCAAGGCCATGTTGGGCAAGGAAGGTTTCGAGCAGATGCGTCCCATCCAGGGCTATAATTTCTATCGTAGCAAGTGGGAGTATTGTCTCTTGGATACTCCCTACCCAGTTGAGAAGGATGAACTCTTTCTCTTTCGTTATGCACCTTAGTTCTACGTGTGCTCTCTTTACTACATCTTAGATTTAAAGTAGAGTTACAAAATGATAGTCTTCTCAATTTAGAAAGTCATTGTAAAAAGATGTACCGTTGCTACACTGGAATGCCAGGCAAGTAGGTGACGGCGAACCTGGAGCTGACAGGAAATTCGTTGTATTAATAGGATAATGCTACATAGGGATGCCAGAGGAAAAAGTAGACAACGGCAAACTTGAAGGTGAAAAATTGTGTTCTATCAATGAAAAAAGGGGTGTAGTGATCGGTATGTTTTCATTTAAGATCGTACTCCGTTCATCGAGCTGACCAGATGTGTCGCTAGGGATCTCCACTTATTTTAGAGTTACGAGCTTAACAACTTGTCGTCTTCTCAACCCAGAAAGTAATATTGTGTCCGATGTTGCATGCTTCGCACTAACCTTTCAGCCAGACCTTGGCCGGACCTGTGAAGCGAAAAATGAAGACATCAAAGAAAAAAGTCATCAACCCTGAACTTTGAACGGAGCTCGGATCGAGAGACGAAAACGCGTCAGACGAAAACGCGTCAGACGAAAACACATCCGGGGATCACTTTGAACAAAGAAAGAATGGGAAGAAAAAACAAACAATGGGTGACGTGGTATCTAGTTCTTTGTCTTGACCTTCACTCGAGTCTCGTGTCTAACACTCGCTCTCCAGACTTCACCTTTCACTATGGCCAGAATCGGTCGCCCACCCACCAAGTTCATCCTCACCTCGATGCAAAAGCTTGCTTTTCTCGACACTCTGGCAGACTTCAAGGCAGAATGCGAGGAAGTCAATCCCGAAAGGAAAGGAAACTGTTCGAAGGTCACAGAAGTCAAGAAGCGCTTTGCCAAATAACTTATGAAACATGAGGAATTCTCTGATGAGAACCTTGATACTTCTGAACAGTCCCGAGCACAATGGGAAGCAGTACGCTGATTCATTTCTTCCGCGAGTTTTTTCTTGCTTTCTAAAGCATTGAATTGTCAGGCTCTTGTTAAACGCTACGCCAACTACGACCTACGAAAAATCCAAAACGGCAACAACTCCAAGAAGAGCTCCTCCAAGAAGAAGAACGAACCTCTGAAAGCCGTCACACCTTTCATCCTCTTCGACGACGACATCTCTCCCCGTGAACACTTCATATCGAAGCTAGACCCTGACGAATTACGCGAAAAATATCAGGAACTCAGAAAAACCAAGGGAATTCCTGTTTGCGCTGCTCGCAATCAGGTCGTAAGTGAGCTGTGGAACGCGGCGGATCAAGAGAAGGAGGCCACCGAGCTCGAAGTATTGAAGACCAAGGTCGATTGGTGAGTGTGCTTGACCTTTCAGGATGTTCTCGGTTTAACATGTTTTCGTTGTCCAGTAATCAGAAATATTTCTCTGGGCGTGCCATGCAGTCCCTAGAGAAGATGTTGTCGAGTGGCCGTCTTGGGTCAGGCGCACTTTCACTGGCGTGGGCATTCCGTGACCCAAACACCAATACGGTTCAGGCGGGAAGGTACTACCATGTTATTTTGTAATTGTCGAACCCACTAACTTCTGATCTGACAGACTCAATATCGGGTTCGATGCAACGAGCGAGGAAGTAATAGATCATGGATACAAAGGAGATGTAGAGGGATGGGTGGACCATGCCAACATGGTTTTGCCTAGTAAGTATCTGGGTACTGCTACAACACGGACATTGCTGATCTGAATCACCAGAATATACTATCAAGGTGGCCACAACGATCCCGAGAGGGGCCGATGGCCAACCTTTGTTTTCTAGTTTCAATCAGGACGACATCTCGCTAGCGGGTATGAAGCACATTCTACGCGACTATTTTATAGTTCTGTGGGGTAAGCCAAAATTTATTATGATCAGGACAATGGTTAACTAACATTCGGTAGACTACACTTTGAGTGATTCAGAAGATTCGGCAGCCATACCATGGGATGACATAGCTGAACAGCCAGATGTGTACTACAGCAGTCGCAAGTACCCCTACGGGACCCTCAGAAGCCCAGAAGACATGAGTCGAGCTGAGGTCGTTGCGCTGGCTGAGAATCTGGATCATGACCGCGTTGAAAACCCTTTCAAGTTTTATTCTTGGGAGAAAATCAAACGCCGGTTGAAGAAATCGAAGGCGAATATGGACTCTGCATGTCCAAGCTCGTATGGCCCCGCCGAGGTCAGCAAGGCTGTTCGAAATACGCCCAAGGACAGTAATGGCAACGACGGCGACAAGGACCATGGTCACGGCAACAGCAACGACGATGACAACGCCAACGGTGAAGAAGACGACGGCAACAAAGAAGACGGCGATGAAGCTGACGGCGATGAAGACGGCAACAACGCTGACGACAACAATGCTGACGGCAATGAGGACGATGGCAATGAGGACAACGACAACGGAAAGGGCAAGCGCGTGAAGGCTACTACGGGTTGCCGCACTACGAAGGCGACAACGAAATCAGCCGCACGTCGAAAAGGAAAGTCAAATGCTTCGAGAAACCAGAGTGCAAATAATGATGATGTGTCAGCTCCACGACGTTCCGGTCGTGAACGTCACCCTCCAAAGAGAGTTTTGGAAGGTGGGGGATTGGATATTGATGCGAAAAAAACTAAGTAAGTCGTTCGGTCCAATTTTTTATCAGTGTATCTGATACAGCTCTACTCGTCTTCAACAGGAAGTCTCGCACTGCTTAGAACATTTACTTTGTCGAACATCTTGTTTGACTCTCCTAGTTCCGTGGCTCGATTCTCATTTTCGTAGCTAAACGTCTAATATCTTGGCTCAATTCTAATTTTCGTAGCTCAATTACTATTTCCGTGGCTCAACCTCCATTTTCATAGCTCAATTACTATTTCCGTGGCTCAACCCCCATTTTAGTAGCTCAATTACTATTTCCGTGGCTCAACCCCCATTTTCGTAGCTCAACGTCTAATATCTTGGCTCAATTCTCATTTTCGTAGCTCAATTACTGTGGCTCAACCCCCATTTTCGTAGCTCAACTTTGACTTTCGTAGCTCAATTGTCATTTTCGTAGCTCAAGTTGGACCTTCGTAGCTCAATTTCGCACTCAATACTTTGTTAGATTAGTTCATAGTGCTATTTACTTACTACTGCAATAGACTAGTATACTGTGATTAATGTCGCTCAATTCGCATTTGAGCCGGGGTGATCTCAATGTTGAGCCCACCATCCAATGGGCGCTGGCTTAAGCCAATCCGACAGGGTTACGGATTGTCTCCGGATCCTTCGACAACACCATAAAGTTGTGGGATATTGAAAAAATGGAACAAGTTGGGGATCCATGGAAGGGGCACACTGATGTTATCAACTGTGTGGCTTTCTCGCCCGATGGAAAAAAGGTTGTGTCCGCATCGGATGACAAGACACTGAGACTCTGGGATCCAGAGACCAGAAAGGAGATAGCGGTTCTGAAGGGACATGAAGATTATGTTCGATCAGTGGCATTCTCACCGGACGGCTTACACATAGCATCAGGATCTCGTGATCGCACTGTGCGCATCTGGGATGCTCGCACATATCAACAGGTCGGTGGGCCACTCAAGGGACACATCAACTCAATTTGGTCTGTTGCATACTCTCCCAATGGCAAACAAATCGCATCCGGCTGCTGGGACAACACGATACGCCTCTGGGATGCTGATACAATGGTGCAAGTGGGGGAGCCCCTCCTAGGACATTCTCTTTGGGTCTACTCTGTCTGCTTCTCTCCAGACGGGAAGCTGCTAGCCTCTGGATCATATGATCGCACCATCCGGATATGGGATGCCAACACAGGAGCGCAGATCGGAGCAGGCCTTCGCGGGCATAGTGATTGGGTTTGGAGTGTGGCGTTCTCGCCTGATGGAAAGCAGCTGGCTTCGGCATCTCGTGATGATACAATCAGGATATGGGATGTAGAAGCTATGTGTATTTACATTCAGTTGGGTAGTGTTCTGTAGCTCTTGGACCTTATATATTTCTCTGCATGCTTTCACTCAAGGGCCAAGGCTGGCCTGTTGGATATACCAAATGGTGTGACAAAGTTTGTGAATGCTTGAAACGTGCATAATCTGTCCCACAGACTAGAATATGATGTCTTCATATACACACTCTATCAGTGTAATGGCAAGCCGCAAATTTGTTTTTGTAGCTATATTTCTCATGCAAAGAGAGAAAAAGACATGATTGCAACACGAACAGGCTCCAACGGTGGGACATTAACATGTACTTGAGATTTACTTTGCACGCTCCTACGTGGGTTGACGGTAATCATCGCCGGGTGTATATAACTCGCCCATCCGAACTCTTTTATGTAAATGCGGTTTTGGACCTGTGGTGTGCGCCAGTAATGAATCGATGACTTGCCACGCTTTTGTTCAGGGTTTGACATCGAGACCGTGACTTTGAATTCAAGAGTACAGTGTACACCCAAAATCTATATTTATGATAAACGAACGCTGAATTACGATACTAAGAAAGAAAAAGGTCCATGAAGTAAAAGTACAGTGGCTTTTTATTGGGATATAGAGTCCGAGTGCGTAATACCGTTATGCAAACATGACATCCTAGGAGGACATGGATATTTTGGCGAAGGCCGTAAAGGATGAAAGACGAAAGAACGATATGGCAATATTAAAGAAAGTAGACGTATGAAAAGAGGGAATCGCGTCCTGTCATTATCGTGATGTGCCTGGAGAAATGCATGTCGCAAGGGCTTTACTCAACGGTGACAGACTTGGCCCTAAGAATCGTCGGAGACAATGTAAGCAACAAGGCTACGAAAAACGAACGAAAAGAACGCACAAGTTACGAGGGAAGTCAACATCACATCCATTCTTGACAGCAAGGTGGTAGCTGAGAATTTGCAGAGGGATGATGTTCAATAAGCCCTGCAAGCAATCGACGGTCTTGACGCCGGCGGGGATGCCCTCGTCGCCCTCGTTGCAGATGACGATGGGCTGCGCCTTACGAGCGGTGATTTGGGCAAAGGCAGATTGGACCTTGGGGTAAAGCGAGTCTTGGGTCATAGTGATGATAACGGGAATGTTTTCATCGACAAGGGCGAGAGGACCGTGCTTGAATTCTCCAGCGAGAATACCTTTAGTCGAAACATTAGCAAGATGTGTATGCAGATGCAATTTCATATATGCGTACCTTCGGAGTGCATGTAGCTGATTTCCTTAATCTTGAGTGCGCCCTCCAAGCAGGTAGCGTACCTAGAACGGATAGTCAAATGTCAAGGACAGTAAGAAACTTTAATAATATATATACGCACTGGTATCCTCTGCCCATGAGTAGCAGACTCTTGTTCTCCGAAACAGTAGCGGCAAGCTGTTGCAAGGAGGCATCCAGTTCAAGAACCTTCTTAATTTGACCAGGCAAAGCGTGGAGACCGGCGATGATCTGGTTCCTCCTTCAAAGTTTGATGCTAACCTTGGTGGAAGCAACACCGACTTCAGGGCCAGCGTTGATGTGAACACCACAGTGGGTCTCACGCGACAATGTCGAACCAACAGTGTGTTGACGACACCAACGGAAAGAGCGCCGTGCTCCAGGCAGTAGCGGAGGGCTAGGATGGTATCGACAGTCTCACCACTCTGACTCAGGAAGACGACAACATCATCTCGGAAGATAGGTGTCTTGCGATCCAGGAAGTCGCTTGTAAGCTCCACGCTGACAGGGATTTCTGTCAACTCCTCAAAAATGGCGCGGGTGGCCAAGCACGAATGGTAGCTAGTTCCACAAGCGATGAACACCATACGCCTGCAGCGGCGCATAATGGGCAAGTAGGCACGGAGACCACCCAGAGTGATCCTGTTGTCATCGAAGTTGACACGCCCACGCATGGTGTTAACAACGGACTCGGGTTGCTCGTAAATCTCCTTCTGCATGAAGGTGTCGAATTTGCCTTTCATGATAGCAGCAATCTCAAGCTCGAGGGTCTCGATGGTACGTGTGGCAGCAATCTGACTGGGAGTTTGGTCGCCCTCGGCGATGTGGGCGATATCATCGTCTTCGAGGTTAAGGACACGCTTGGTGTGCTGCGGCATCGGAAGCAATGAAGAATTCGATAGGCTGAGGCAAACCATCCTCAGACATGAATGCTCGGCTTTGTGTGCGTAAGACTTTGGGGTTGGCAGAGGGACCACCGAGCAAAGAGCCTGCTGAAGAAGGTTGGACTAGAAAGAACAAGTTAATGCGCATATATGATTTAGAAAAAAGTGTTACGCACGATTGGCATTCTCGCTGTTGTCCTGCCCAGCAAATTCAACATTGACAAAGTCAACCTTCAACTTCTTGTCGGTCTTGACACCGATCAACAGAGGAGAGCCACGAGAACGGAGAACAGGCAGTGGATGTTGTGGCCATAGCGGCACTGAGCAGGCGATGGTTGTGGTGGCACGGTCAGTCGGATGTTGAGGATGGATGGGGGAGCGAACAAAGATGTATGTGGCACGACGCGACGCAAGACTCGACAAGACCCTTATAATTGTTGTAGTAGAATTGAAAGTAATAAAGATCGTGGGAAAAGGGTCTAAGAGCTGCTCTTGGGCGTCGGCGCACTTTTGTTTCTACTCTTATTATTCCCAATACCGCCTACCATTCTCAAACACGATTACCTGGTCCACTTGCGTCTTTTAAACTGGACTGGGCAACCGCGAACGACACCACAGGATTAGCGCTTACCACAACCGAACACTGTCAAGTCTCGCAACGAACATTCCTCGCAAAAGGCAGAGTCTAGATGCGCTGGACAGCGCCACCAGATAAACGGGAAATATCCCTCATATTTCTCTCTTTGGCCGCCTATTTTTTCGCATACAACATCGATGCCTCGCTACAAGTGATAGGGATTGACAGACTCGCGACGCAGGGCGCCGTTCTAAGTCGTTTGGGGATCGGAAAGGGTAATATTGCGGAGGATGGGAGGCGGCCTCCGGGATGGAGGGATGCACTCGAGAATGAAATATTCGGAGACTGGACATGGGGGAAGAACCACGTCGCGGGTGATGGGGCCGAGAGAACGCAGCTGAAAGGAAGTGGCAGACACGGTGCTATGTGGCTGGAGAGACCGCCCGTTGGGAAAGTTGATAGACGACCTCTCGCGGACGGTGGTGTCGACGATGCTGCATTGCGGTGGGGGGACGATATACCCACCACGAAGATTGTGAAACAAGCTCCAGGTACGTACTTGTTCGAAATATGCGTTCGTTGGCTTATGTCTTATCAGGATATAATATCTTGGATAATGTATTTATTTTCAACGGGTCCGTATTCCTGGTGACGGACGAGAAGAACTCGCTACCCGACATGTCTTCCATGGTCGCCAGTGTCGGGAACGGGTTTGGGAAATGGAAGATAATCACTACGTCGGTTGCTCATAGGCTCCTGGGGGATTATGGCGGAATGTTCGTCTTTCTATCCTTAATTTCTCCATTTTCTGCTAATATTTCTACAGTATTCGTGGGGTTTCATGGCTGACAGCAGATTCACATCCTCGTCAGTACCTTCTCTCTTTGTCCCTGAAACCATCTCACAATCTTCTTTTCAGATAACTCGACATTGTTCGCGTTATGGCGGACATATAGTTCACTAGACGTCGGTATCACCTCGACTGGATACACCACTCTCCCTCCACCTCGTCGTCTCATCTTTCCTCATAACCGCTTCTTTACCGACGCTAACCCCGATTTCGGGGACCATTGGATAAGGCGCAGACGTGTTGACACTGGTTTCCACCCTTTCCTCCTTAAAGCCGCCTTTCCTCAACTCGGAATGCAATATTTCGAAGATTGGGACGACTATCACGAGATGCAGGTGCCCTACATATGTGAACGTCTCGTCGTCGTCGATAGGGGTGTTTCGCTGAAAGCAATTTCCGAAGGCCAGCCGATCTTTGCCCCTACTTTTGGTTTACCTGCATCAGAGCATTGGTGGATGCCTGTGAGGAAGAATTGATCAAGTTTTTGGGCGAGGAAGAGGTCGCAAAGGCGAATGACAAGAAGGTCGTGACGTATTTGCATACTCAGAGTGAGCAGGGTGGAGGACGACCCTCGGAGGAAGATCATAATGCATTGTCTAATGCTCTCAGTGCCATGGCGAAGAAGAATGGATACGAGTATCATATGGTTTCTACCCAGACCTCGGACACGGATTGGACGGACAGGATGATGACTATTGTGAAATCATCGGTGGGTTATCTTGTTTTGTCGTCTTAGCTCGCCCTGACGGGGTTTGGAGGAACGGTACATGAGGCCGGGCCCATCAGCAGTTTGTTGATTTACTTTTTTCGCTTGTACAAGCGAAAAAAAAGCGTAAAAAGCGTAAAAAAGGAGAAAGATGGCAAGGCAGGTCATTATTTACAAAAAGCTAGCTAGTTATATGCGTGTAAAAGTCAAATAAAAGCGAAAAAGCGAGAAAAAGTTGACAAAAGCTAGGCTGAAATTATTACAGAATAAGTAAACTTGTCATAGTAATCCTAGGGCTTCACGGGGCTTGAAAAATCAAATAAGATATTAAGAACACCCGGTTGCTATCCGTGAACGACAAGTTTGCGTTGTACTCATCGTCATCCGGAACCATCTCTTTGGCCGACCTGGCGTTGACTCCGCAAGACTCCAATAACTCCTTCCAACGACTTTCCTCAACGCTACCAAGCTCGTATAGTAAGATACCACTTTCGACCCTCATATGCCATTGCTGAATTCGTTGCTGCCGTTTGCTCGAAGGTGAATGTGGACGGCACGCTCTAGCAGCGAGTAGTGATCGTATTATCAGATCAACCGGGGAGGAGAACAGACGTGGAAAAGCATACCGCAGCCATTGAAAGGGCAACCAATCCTCGTGGATATCCACTCGACGATACCGACCCCGCCCTCCAGCGAAGGGCAGGCGTAATAGTGGTGGGTCGTTTTCGTCGTTTTCTAGCTTGACTTTGACCGCCGTGTTGGATGGGGGCTTATGATGAGTCGCCGTAGCTGCCTGCAGCCTGCGCCGGTTTTCTGGTAGGCTTTCCGCGTCTGGGTGGTTGAGGGATGCAGTCTTCAGAGTCAGAGGACTCGGCCAGCATCAATACGAGTTAATAGACATGTGAGCGAAGGTAAAAATAATAGTGCCAGCAAATGTACCTTGTTCTGACGAGATAAGTCTCGTCCTGCCGGGAAATGTAAGGACTTGTGTGCAGTACCAGTACCCGGACCGACTGGAGTTGAAGTGTACTTGTTTTGCTGGGCCATTGCTATGCATGGCAGTACGAGTCTTTCATATTTTCATTAATAATCAAAATTATCTTACATTTAGATCTCAAGGTTCTTAAAGATTTAAATCACTACTACTATATTATGTTGGTAGGCAGAAATGAGAAAAGAAAACTGATCCAACATAGTAGACGGAATCCGTGGATTCAGACCAAATAGTTGAGATAATCAATGTAGTTATAACACCTTGATATATGAAGGCTACGCTTTTCACTATTGTGCATATCAGGAACAGGCCAATGGCCATGGCATTGAACAACGAGTCGGAACGACGGTCAAGGGCACAGCGGCCAGTTCTGTGCCAAGGACTGGTGCCCTGTCCACATATTCTTCAAACTTCAAAAAGGTCCAATACGGGTTCAGTGACAGAGAAAGGTTGATCAGTTGTAATCTAAAGAATTGAATTCCGAGCATAAGAGTGACGATGTGTGGTGTCGATCAACAACGATAGTCGATGAATAAGCTAGGGTTAGTCGAGAAGAAGTTGGACGACTCGACAGCCACTGTTGTTAAGGGGAGACACCCGCGGCTCAGATCTCAGAGCTGAGTACCATCATGTCAGCGTGCAACAACAACATCACAACCAGGTTGAAAATGGAGGCTGAATGATGCCTGCTACGTGCAGTTCATGTAACTAGGCTGCTAGAATGGGAGTATGGTGCGTGAGTTGAAGCTGTTATTTGAGAAACAGTTCAACTTACCGGCACATGTGAGATTTCCGCTTATCACATGGTGCCACATCGCCTACTTCATGACATCCCAATCTTGTTTATTGTATCCAACAGTTCCCTCGTTTGTTGATGTCGACGACGCTGCCAGTGGGTGGTACACGCTTTGGGTGTAAGTAGGAGAAGAAATGTAGAAAGATACAATGAACTGGCATGGAGACAGGTGCAAGAGTCAATAAGGGCGGGCGGTGCCAGTTGAGAAACAAAGTCATAAAAGAAAGATGGCAAGTATGTAGTGCAAAGCAAAACGGGATGGACCGTGACGGAGGAAGATGATGGGCATGGAGGTGGACAGTCGAGACTTGACACACTCTGCAGGGTTCGTCAGGCCGATTATCAATGAGGTTACTTCCTAAAATGTCATCTCGTAGGCTGACCAAGGCAGGGAGCTGCGCCTGCATCCGATAACGACCATGTCCTGGGCGGGTAACCGTCACAGTGGATGTGATGGTAGTTTCAATCTTGGGCAATGTGCTGACCGGCGTTTTATACGTCTCGTCCTCCTCGTCGGCGTTGGCCATCGGATCCGCATTGTCCTCTCTAGCTCCGAGAGAACCAACCCTCCTATGCATTGATTTCGAATTCGAAGATTTGCCGCCCTGAGACGTAGTCCACGTCTCCGTCCACGAAAATTCCTGCTTCATATTCAACTGCGCACTGCTGATCACATCCCCAATCTCCGACTCCTTCCAGCGCCTTCGCCCAACCCACTGTCGCTGAGGATAGCGCTGAGGATGCAGTCGTCGCCGTCGTCCGGATCTGCACCTGACTAAGGTTCAAACTCGCATTCTGACTATCCGAGACCGAGTTCTTCGTATCGATCGTCCCATTTGTCTTGCACCTCGTGAGCGAGGGCAAGCTGATATCCAACACCTCCATCTCCATCTGCGACCCAGCACCACCTCCAGTGACAAGAAGGTTATTACTGCTGCTACTGCCATCCGCCTTGCCCTTCCTCTTCGGCGAAGAACTGCCTCCTCTCCTTCTATTCCTCACCTCCAACGCCGTGCTCACCGCCTCGGCCAACCTCGTCGGCTGCCTCGATCTTGACTTTCTCTCCGGTGAGCTCGCATGGGTCCCAGACGTCGATAACCCCCAATTCCCCCGGCATTTCCGAAATACGACCTAGCTTTCTTCTTCTTCGATTTACTATCCCTCTGCCCCTCCGCTGCCACTGAACCCGCCGGCACTGTCGGGTGGACCTGCACCTGCACAGGACTGCTTGGCCTCTCATACGGCATATAAGGAGACGACCGCCACGCTCCTCGGGCGATAATTATTCCTATACGACCCCAACTGCTGCTTCCTCCTCCTCCTCCCTCCCCACCACCTCCTGTCCCAGCACCACCTCCCAACCCACCACCACCCAACCCACCAGCACCACCAAGCCCAACCCCATCAACCGGGCTCGCACGAGACGACACCCCACCCCCACTCGACGTCTCACTACCATACGCATTCGGTCCGGGTGCATACGTGATCTCCAGATCCAGGTCCGTATCACTGAGGAAGAGGCCCGCCGAGTCGGGGCGGGCATACCAGATAGGAGAAGGGCTGCGTGAGAGTGACACGCCCTGGTCTGGGTCGTAGATGTATGCTTCGATGGGGAATTCGGATGAGTCGGCGGTGAGTGTGCCCACGATGGGGGATGTGGAAGGTGCATCGTCCTGGGGTAAAGGTAAAGAGGTGGAGGTGGCTAGAGGTGGTGGATGGGGTTGGGACGGTAAGACAGACTCGCTGTCGTCAGACAGCGCTTCTACAGGATGGTTATGCATGCCAGAGTCTATAGATAATGGATTGCGTTTCGAGGATACTATGCAAGTCCAAGCAGAAGACAAAGACGAACTCGCCAGCGCCGTCGACACCGACACAGGCTGCACAGGCGCAGCATCCAACAGAATCTTAGGCAGAACACGCGATTCCATAGCCTGTTCTTGAAGTCTGCTATGATGAATAAAAACAGAAGAGATTAGTTATATAGCTAGAATTGGTCAAGAAAGAAAATGAAGGATACGCACGAGCCTGCATAAACGTTTTCGAACCAATCTCTGTACTCGTGTTCTTCGTCATCTTATCAACCTAAATTAGATGCCCATGGCGTTATAGGCGTTGTTTAGGACTCGAATTAGGGCTTTCATGACCGAATGTCATTTGGCTTGACAACTAATTTTCCACAGAGAAGGGCCCTACACTGCTTGCTGTTGGTTCGTTGTCGCAGCTGCCTCAGGTGAAACTGCTGCTGATATGGGGAGAAACTAGTTGGTAAGCACACAGCCTATTCCGGCGATAGAAAGATATTACTTACTCGGTAGCAGAAATTTCAACCACTCTGACGGGATTGGTAGGAAGGCTGCAGCTAGGGTCAAGACCTAGAGATGCACTGGGAAAGACGCTGTAAGTACATGGGCTATTTCGACGAGATAAACGTACTGACCCATTTTGGGCATGGTAGTGCTAACGAGCACTGACTGGCACACGAGCTCGGACGGTAAGACAAGTGCAGCCTATTTCGACGAGATAAAGAAACTCACCAATTTGAGTAGTGTTCTTGCATTGTAGTCTAAGAACGTCTACTCTAACCATGCCTGGCACTGAGTCCTCCACGAATCATTACACCCATGAAGCCCATCATGATTTGTTTGAATGCCATTCGATCTCGGAGTGGTGGAAACGCTTAGGAAAAACACCCGCCAAAAGGGTGGCTTCTAGAATGGGCATCGAGGGAGAAAGGATGAATGCTGCAGAGAATTGGTGGTAAGCACTACAACCTATTTGGACGAGAGTAAGTACTAAGCACGCACTGATTTGCAAAGATCCCAACGGGATCAGCTAGGGAAAGTTGCATGGCCATCGATCAGGACTATCCGCCGAGGGAACATGTCGTGACACGGACCTGTGAAAGACTGAGTCCGAGAAACGAAGAGGTTAGTTGCGATTTCATCATCACAATCGATGGCTGGGTTGGGCTTACTTTATCTCACATAACACCCGGCGCACAATCCAGGCAACCACTGAGAGGGTTGCTGCCCATCCCATGCCAGCCTGAGTGCCACCAACGATAACTGAATCCAAATAAATGGAGAGCGGCAAGGGCACGGGTGCCTGGGCTTGAGCTGTCCGTTTGCGAGTATCTTTTTAGGCTGGTATCCAAGGATGTCGTATCAAAGAAACCTATATGAAGGTCCTAGGTGAGTACTGACCTTCCTCTCAGTAGATTAGCAAGTGTGCTTACCAGTCGTCCTGTGTCCAATAGCCCAAGCTCCTTTGGCGTTTGTAAACAGTGATTTGAGCCACCAACTGGTGACGACTCCATTCACATGGCATCAATTTATGCCATGGGATGCAGCGAGCACGACAAAGACAAATGAGACATGCGACACAGCTGCAGGGAAAAGAAGGTCGGTCGATGTCCGTCTCAGTCCGGGCCGACGCCGTTCAATGTTCATTGCGAGCGTAGCGAGCAACCAATACTCTAAGGGCTCTGGCGGGGCCAAATTTCGGGACAAACAAATGTAAATAGTTTCTACTAGATTGCTTCACGAGCATTTTGGTAGGCGTTTTTAGGCATTTAAAACGACTGTTATCCTATATTTCAAGTGATAAAATCATCATAGAAGTGAATACCTTCAAGAATATGTAAAATTTTTGGTGGATTTCGAGCACTGTGTTGCTCTGCGCCGTATTTTATGGCTGGGGCTGCCCGAAGGCAGCCAGAGGCAGCCGCCGCGTCACCCAGCTAGGATGGCGCAGCGAGCCTGCCCCCGCCTAGCGGCGGCATTCTCCTACTGTAGGCTCGCCAATAGCGCCAGAGGCAGGAAAATAGTATTCATCGTTGCAGTAGTAGTCATGACACAGACTTACCTAAGTCATATTACGTAATATTTATATCTTTTTTGTTTGTAGAATTCATCCAGAACTCGCTAAGGTATGAACTTCCCATTCTCTCCTCCCTTTCCTTCCTTCCTTCCTTCAAGAGTCACATGGTTGATCGCCTCTTAGCTCCCTCCAAACCTCGCGGACAACTCTGGTATTCAAACAACACCCATGGACGACCGCAAAGAGTGCGTAATCGCTTCAGGACGTTGGGCGGATGGGTTGCTATGGTGCTAAGAAGATATCTTTGCTTTTGGAGGGAATACAGGTAAGTCTTTAACTTTTGGCTTGTTTATTTGACTTTGAAATCCTTATCACCATCTGTTAGGGCTTTCCTTAACGTTTCCAACGCTTATTTCGTTCGTAGAATTCGTCCAGAACTTGCCAAGGTATGTGCTTTCCATCCTCTCCTCCCTTTCCTTCTTCTTCCCAAAGCCACTTGGCTGATTTCGTCTCTTAGCTCCCACCAAACCTCGCTGATACCTCTAGCGTTAGAACTACACACATGGACGAGTAGAATAAGCCCATAATCGCTTCAGGACGTTGGGAAGATGGGTTGCTGAACTCGTTATTTTGGTGAAGGAGAGCAACACCATTCAAAGCATACCGCAAGCACATGCAATCTACCATCACTACAGCGTTTGGGAGGTCGAACGGATTGGGCATGGAGGGCGTTCCGTGTGCTTGTGGGCGTGGTTAGACTGACAGATGATGGACTTCGAAAGCATCCCTGCAAACGAGCAGTGAGTATGTGCATCTCGTCGATTAGGCTAAGGCTTACCGTCTTTCCTGCATCTTCAAGTGTCGATCTCAACAATGTTTATATGCAGCCCTTCCCACTGTAACACAACGTCTTCGGTGATCCAAATGGACACATTGGGCGTGCTTGGAAAGTTGGGGTGTCTATCGGATATGATTCGGTGTGTGTACCAGTTTGGTCAGAGTAGCTGATCCCGTTGGGATCTCTGCCACCCAGTGGGTGCTTACTCTTGTCAAAATAGGCTGTGGGCTTACCAACAAGTCTCTGTAGCATTCATTCCCCTCCCCCTCAATGCCCATCTCAGAGTCAGCAGCCCTTTTGGCCGGTGCTTTTCGTCAAACAAGGCAGATTGGCTTCATGAGTGGAATGATTCGTGTAGAGTGTGTGGCGTGATGCAAGAACGCTAATAAAGCTGGTGAGTTGTTTTATCTCGTCGAAATAGGCTGCACGCTTATCGTCTTTCGTGTGCCAGTGAGTGGGCAATGCGCTGGCTAGCACCATGATGCCAAAACGGGTGAGTACATTCATCTGTTGAAATAGTCTGTACTCTTACACCATCTTTCCTGTATCAGATCTCGATCCTAACTACTGCCTTCCACTACAATAGGTCGTATTTGAGATCTCGTGGTGGTTAGCGGCGTGCGTACACTGCCACTGTGTTCAGAGTAGTTGATCTGAGGCTGTCTGCAGCTTAGTGGGTTTCTTTCTATCGTTGAAATAGGCTATGTGTTTACCAACAAATTTCTCCCCATCTCAGCAGCAGTCTGGCCAGTGGCAAGTGCCACGACGAGCTAACAGCAAGTCGGAAGCAAATTTTGATAATGGACATGCATGGACATTTCGTTTATACATCCTCCCTTTGTGGTTTCGACTTCCCGGTTTCTAGCCGCTTCCTCCTACTCCAACACAGTGACGCCGATGGACCACCCTAGCACCACAGGCCATTACACAAATATACCAAGCGCCTCCGGCATGTAGGACGATAGTACCTTTAGAAGAGGATTCGAGTTCAAGAGCTGGAGGGGTGGAAAGAGTGGAGGCAGAGCGCGCGTGGAAGATGTCGGGAGGACGTGGTCGTTATCGGATGCAGGGGCAGCTCGCTGCTTTGGTCAGCCTACAGGAAATGACATCGATAACCGGCCTGACGAACCCAGCAGAGTGTGTCGAGTCTCGACTGTCTGCCGCCATGCCCACCGTCTTCCTCCGTCACGGTCCATAACTTCTTGCTTGCTTTGCACTACTTACCATCTCTCCTTTATGGAGTTTGTTTCCCGACGGGGCACCGCCTGCTCTTATTGACTCTTGCCTCTGTCTTCATGCCAGCTCATTGTATCTTTCTGTGTTTCTTCTCCTACACCCAAAGGTCGTGTACGACCCACTGGCAGTGCCATCCTCATCAACAACGGAGGGAACTGTTGGCTACAATAAACGAGATTGGGATGTCATGAAGCAGGCGATATGGCTGTATGTGATAAGCGGAAATCTCACATGTGCTGGTAAGTTGGACTGTTTCTCAAATTCCAGCTTCAACTCACACAGTATACTCCCAATCTAGCAGTTACATGAACTGCACGTAGGCATCATCCAGCCTCCATTTTTAACCCGATTGTGATGTTGCTGTTGCACGCTGCGTGATGGTGCTCAGCTCTGAGCTGCGGTGCCGACGGGGTTCCCCTTAACAGCAGTGGTTGTCGTCGTCCAACTTTCTCTCGACTTACCCAAGCTTACCCATCGACTACCATCATTGATCGACGCCACACATCCTCACTCTTATGCTCGGACTCCAATTCTTTAGATTACAACTCATCAACCTTTCTCTGTTACCAAACTCGTGTTCGACCTCTTTGAAGTTTGAAGAATGTGTGAACAGGGACCAGTCCTCGGCACAGAACTTTCCGCCATGCCCTTAAACCGTCGTCATACAGCGTCATGGCCAGTTCCAGATACTCGAGTATGTGCAGTAGTGAAAAATGTCAGATTATTTTGATTATTAATGAAAAGATATGATATAAAAGACTCGTACTGCCATGCATAGCAATGGCCCAACAAAACAAGTCAGGTAAGCAGGACCGGCGTCGATTTAAAGCCCTCGCTTTGATTCCTGTATGGGGGTGTAGCTTCCGGACTCAAAAACTCTACCGTCTGCGCATGAGCATGTACAAGGCACAGGGTCTAGGGTTTCTGCTTTCAATTCGGTGCATGGATCTTGCGCTTTCAGGAATCGAGATGCTACTACTAGAATGTCTTCGAGATTGCGATTTCAAAGGCGTTAGTACGAACTCCCGTACTAAAGTATCGCACCCAAATCACACAGTAACACCGACGTGTACCCGGGGCTTTGACGTCCGAGGTGTAGACTTGTCGATGATAGGAAATCTCATTATCCCAGGAACAGGGCTCATGCTATACACAACTTCTGGAATGTCGCAGGATCTTGCCACGCAGATCGTTCAAATTGGGAGATATCAAAGAGTAGAAGCCTAAGTTGCCTCGGGTAATTTCAATGAGGTTGAGCGTCAAGCAGAGACGCCGGACGGCAATATGCCAATATGTTTCTAAAAACAGTATTTGGCATGTTTTCGAATCACAGTGGTCATGGGTTCGCTATCTATGATACATTATGAAAACGGGGGAACGCGGTAGCAATTGTCTCGTCAGTCAGTTTACCCCAACGTCTGGGACCTGGACAGTGGACCAACTCAGTAGAGAATGTCACAGGCAACGGGTCGACCTCTCTCACCAGCAATCCATCGATTTGGTTTCCGCGGGTTGCTCCACCGCGAAAACGCTAAAAAACCAATAAAAACGCGGAAACCTGGCCACCTGCCAGTGGAGATGTAGGTTTTCTTTCTTAGAAACCGGGCCGAAAGAAAGGTATGTTACTTACATTCAGCTAGCTTAAACTTCAGATTCTCAATGCAAAACAGCTTTTTAAGTTTTCAGCAAGCTTTCGGCCACGGGAAACGGACAGAAACTGGCCGAAATTGGAAACCAAACAAGCTAGATTGCTGAGCGCTGATGCCTCTTAGATCACGCTTGCCATTGTAGTTGTTGAAAGTCTAAACCAATCGGCGGGAACTACTAGAAACTATTAGAAGTTGGAACGCAATGGGAACTTCCGAGGTGGCAGGTCAAAGATATACTCGGTATTTATTGCATTGGACAGTGAGAATCTCGAACAACGGTTCATTGTCTCCCCCCGAAGAGGCTATCTCACGAGCAACCTATTATAATTGAAAGGACACCTTATCACAATACATTGACAGACAGAGACTTGAAGGAACTCAAATATCGTTCATTTTTAAAGTTGGCTGGGTTCTTTCAATTCCGTGGCGTACATTCCAGTGTACACGTGCCCGCAGAAAAGTAACCGTGAGTGTATACAGTCGTTTTCATATCACATAGCAGCTAACTAGTCTCTCGTAGACAGACCACGATGTGATAAGAAGTGCGATACGTTCTTTGGAGAGGCGCAACGCCCGCCAAACTGATCTTGTTTGTACTTGTTGTGGCTCTCCCTAAGGGACCCTCCAGATTTTTACGGTCCAAATCCTGGCCGCACATGGAGAGTTTCTCCTAGTTTCAATGCATAGTATCAAGTTATTAAAGTCAATACAGGTTTTGTATAGAAAAATTTTCAAGAAATCGCGTCGAATCATGTAGCCAGCATCAGAATCTCTAGGAAGAAAAATTAAATTTCATATTTTGTTCAAGCCAAAACCAGGACATTGTACCGAAAGTACGCCAAATGAAGCTTTTGAGATGATCCGTGGCCGGCC
>JAACJL010000008.1:0-19356 GCA_013053245.1 Agrocybe pediades | reverse complement strand
CACCGATCAACAGAGGAGAGCCACGAGAACGGAGAACAGGCAGTGGATGTTGTGGCCATAGCGGCACTGAGCAGGCGATGGTTGTGGTGGCACGGTCAGTCGGATGTTGAGGATGGATGGGGGAGCGAACAAAGATGTATGTGGCACGACGCGACGCAAGACTCGACAAGACCCTTATAATTGTTGTAGTAGAATTGAAAGTAATAAAGATCGTGGGAAAAAGGTCTAAGAGCTGCTCTTGGGCGTCGGCGCACTTTTGTTTCTACTCTTATTATTCCCAATACCGCCTACCATTTTCAAACACGATTACTGCTCCATTTGCGTCTTTTAAACTGGACTGGGCAACCACGAACGACACCACAGGATTAGCGCTTACCACAACCGAACACTATCGAGACTCGCAACGAACATTCCTCGCGAAAAGGCAGAGTCTAGATGCGCTGGACAGCGCCACCAGATAAACGGGAAATATCCCTCATATTTCTCTCTTTGGCCGCCTATTTTTTCGCGTACAACATCGATGCCTCGCTACAAGTGATAGGGATTGACAGACTCGCGACGCAGGGCGCCGTTCTAAGTCGTTTGGGGATCGGAAAGGGTAATATTGCGGAGGATGGGAGGCGGCCTCCGGGATGGAGGGATGCACTCGAGAATGAAATATTCGGAGACTGGACATGGGGGAAGAACCACGTCGCGGGTGATGGGCAGAGAGAACGCAGCTGAAAGGAAGTGGCAGACACGGTGCTATGTGGCTGGAGAGACCGCCCGTTGGGAAAGTTGATAGACGACCTCTCGCGGACGGTGGTGTCGACGATGCTGCATTGCGGTGGGGGGACGATATACCCACCACGAAGATTGTGAAACAAGCTCCAGGTACGTACTTGTTCGAAATATGCGTTCGTTGGCTTATGTCTTATCAGGATATAATATCTTGGATAATGTATTTATTTTCAACGGGTCCGTATTCCTGGTGACGGACGAGAAGAACTCGCTACCCGACATGTCTTCCATGGTCGCCAGTGTCGGGAACGGGTTTGGGAAATGGAAGATAATCACTACGTCGGTTGCTCATAGGCTCCTGGGGATTATGGCGGAATGTTCGTCTTTCTATCCTTAATTTCTCCATTTCTGCTAATATTCTACAGTATTCGTGGGTTCATGGCTGACAGCAGATTCACATCCTCGTCAGTACCTTCTCTCTTTGTCCCTGAAACCATCTCACAATCTTCTTTTCAGATAACTCGACATTGTTCGCGTTATGGCGGACATATAGTTCACTAGACGTCGGTATCACCTCGACTGGATACACCACTCTCCCTCCACCTCGTCGTCTCATTTTCCTCATAACCGCTTCTTTACCGACGCTAACCCCGATTTCGGGGACCATTGGATAAGGCGCAGACGTGTTGACACTGGTTTCCACCCTTTCCTCCTTAAAGCCGCCTTTCCTCAACTCGGAATGCAATATTTCGAAGATTGGGACGACTATCACGAGATGCAGGTGCCCTACATATGTGAACGTCTCGTCGTCGTCGATAGGGGTGTTTCGCTGAAAGCAATTTCCGAAGGCCAGCCGATCTTTGCCCCTACTTTTGGTTTACCTGCATCAGAGCATTGGTGGATGCCTGTGAGGAAGAATTGATCAAGTTTTTGGGCGAGGAAGAGGTCGCAAAGGCGAATGACAAGAAGGTCGTGACGTATTGCATACTCAGAGTGAGCAGGGTGGAGGACGACCCTCGGAGGAAGATATAATGCATTGTCTAATGCTCTCAGTGCCATGGCGAAGAAGAATGGATACGAGTATCATATGGTTTCTACCCAGACCTCGGACACGGATTGGACGGACAGGATGATGACTATTGTGAAATCATCGGTGGGTTATCTTGTTTTGTCGTCTTAGCTCGCCCTGACGGGGTTTGGAGGAACGGTACATGAGGCCGGGCCCATCAGCAGTTTGTTGATTTACTTTTTTCGCTTGTACAAGCGAAAAAAAAGCGTAAAAAGCGTAAAAAAGGAGAAAGATGGCAAGGCAGGTCATTATTTACAAAAAGCTAGCTAGTTATATGCGTGTAAAAGTCAAATAAAAGCGAAAAAGCGAGAAAAAGTTGACAAAAGCTAGGCTGAAATTATTACAGAATAAGTAAACTTGTCATAGTAATCCTAGGGCTTCACGGGGCTTGAAAAATCAAATAAGATATTAAGAACACCCGGTTGCTATCCGTGAACGACAAGTTTGCGTTGTACTCATCGTCATCCGGAACCATCTCTTTGGCCGACCTGGCGTTGACTCCGCAAGACTCCAATAACTCCTTCCAACGACTTTCCTCAACGCTACCAAGCTCGTATAGTAAGATACCACTTTCGACCCTCATATGCCATTGCTGAATTCGTTGCTGCCGTTTGCTCGAAGGTGAATGTGGACGGCACGCTCTAGCAGCGAGTAGTGATCGTATTATCAGATCAACCGGGGAGGAGAACAGACGTGGAAAAGCATACCGCAGCCATTGAAAGGGCAACCAATCCTCGTGGATATCCACTCGACGATACCGACCCCGCCCTCCAGCGAAGGGCAGGCGTAATAGTGGTGGGTCGTTTTCGTCGTTTTCTAGCTTGACTTTGACCGCCGTGTTGGATGGGGGCTTATGATGAGTCGCCGTAGCTGCCTGCAGCCTGCGCCGGTTTTCTGGTAGGCTTTCCGCGTCTGGGTGGTTGAGGGATGCAGTCTTCAGAGTCAGAGGACTCGGCCAGCATCAATACGAGTTAATAGACATGTGAGCGAAGGTAAAAATAATAGTGCCAGCAAATGTACCTTGTTCTGACGAGATAAGTCTCGTCCTGCCGGGAAATGTAAGGACTTGTGTGCAGTACCAGTACCCGGACCGACTGGAGTTGAAGTGTACTTGTTTTGCTGGGCCATTGCTATGCATGGCAGTACGAGTCTTTCATATTTTCATTAATAATCAAAATTATCTTACATTTAGATCTCAAGGTTCTTAAAGATTTAAATCACTACTACTATATTATGTTGGTAGGCAGAAATGAGAAAAGAAAACTGATCCAACATAGTAGACGGAATCCGTGGATTCAGACCAAATAGTTGAGATAATCAATGTAGTTATAACACCTTGATATATGAAGGCTACGCTTTTCACTATTGTGCATATCAGGAACAGGCCAATGGCCATGGCATTGAACAACGAGTCGGAACGACGGTCAAGGGCACAGCGGCCAGTTCTGTGCCAAGGACTGGTGCCCTGTCCACATATTCTTCAAACTTCAAAAAGGTCCAATACGGGTTCAGTGACAGAGAAAGGTTGATCAGTTGTAATCTAAAGAATTGAATTCCGAGCATAAGAGTGACGATGTGTGGTGTCGATCAACAACGATAGTCGATGAATAAGCTAGGGTTAGTCGAGAAGAAGTTGGACGACTCGACAGCCACTGTTGTTAAGGGGAGACACCCGCGGCTCAGATCTCAGAGCTGAGTACCATCATGTCAGCGTGCAACAACAACATCACAACCAGGTTGAAAATGGAGGCTGAATGATGCCTGCTACGTGCAGTTCATGTAACTAGGCTGCTAGAATGGGAGTATGGTGCGTGAGTTGAAGCTGTTATTTGAGAAACAGTTCAACTTACCGGCACATGTGAGATTTCCGCTTATCACATGGTGCCACATCGCCTACTTCATGACATCCCAATCTTGTTTATTGTATCCAACAGTTCCCTCGTTTGTTGATGTCGACGACGCTGCCAGTGGGTGGTACACGCTTTGGGTGTAAGTAGGAGAAGAAATGTAGAAAGATACAATGAACTGGCATGGAGACAGGTGCAAGAGTCAATAAGGGCGGGCGGTGCCAGTTGAGAAACAAAGTCATAAAAGAAAGATGGCAAGTATGTAGTGCAAAGCAAAACGGGATGGACCGTGACGGAGGAAGATGATGGGCATGGAGGTGGACAGTCGAGACTTGACACACTCTGCAGGGTTCGTCAGGCCGATTATCAATGAGGTTACTTCCTAAAATGTCATCTCGTAGGCTGACCAAGGCAGGGAGCTGCGCCTGCATCCGATAACGACCATGTCCTGGGCGGGTAACCGTCACAGTGGATGTGATGGTAGTTTCAATCTTGGGCAATGTGCTGACCGGCGTTTTATACGTCTCGTCCTCCTCGTCGGCGTTGGCCATCGGATCCGCATTGTCCTCTCTAGCTCCGAGAGAACCAACCCTCCTATGCATTGATTTCGAATTCGAAGATTTGCCGCCCTGAGACGTAGTCCACGTCTCCGTCCACGAAAATTCCTGCTTCATATTCAACTGCGCACTGCTGATCACATCCCCAATCTCCGACTCCTTCCAGCGCCTTCGCCCAACCCACTGTCGCTGAGGATAGCGCTGAGGATGCAGTCGTCGCCGTCGTCCGGATCTGCACCTGACTAAGGTTCAAACTCGCATTCTGACTATCCGAGACCGAGTTCTTCGTATCGATCGTCCCATTTGTCTTGCACCTCGTGAGCGAGGGCAAGCTGATATCCAACACCTCCATCTCCATCTGCGACCCAGCACCACCTCCAGTGACAAGAAGGTTATTACTGCTGCTACTGCCATCCGCCTTGCCCTTCCTCTTCGGCGAAGAACTGCCTCCTCTCCTTCTATTCCTCACCTCCAACGCCGTGCTCACCGCCTCGGCCAACCTCGTCGGCTGCCTCGATCTTGACTTTCTCTCCGGTGAGCTCGCATGGGTCCCAGACGTCGATAACCCCCAATTCCCCCGGCATTTCCGAAATACGACCTAGCTTTCTTCTTCTTCGATTTACTATCCCTCTGCCCCTCCGCTGCCACTGAACCCGCCGGCACTGTCGGGTGGACCTGCACCTGCACAGGACTGCTTGGCCTCTCATACGGCATATAAGGAGACGACCGCCACGCTCCTCGGGCGATAATTATTCCTATACGACCCCAACTGCTGCTTCCTCCTCCTCCTCCCTCCCCACCACCTCCTGTCCCAGCACCACCTCCCAACCCACCACCACCCAACCCACCAGCACCACCAAGCCCAACCCCATCAACCGGGCTCGCACGAGACGACACCCCACCCCCACTCGACGTCTCACTACCATACGCATTCGGTCCGGGTGCATACGTGATCTCCAGATCCAGGTCCGTATCACTGAGGAAGAGGCCCGCCGAGTCGGGGCGGGCATACCAGATAGGAGAAGGGCTGCGTGAGAGTGACACGCCCTGGTCTGGGTCGTAGATGTATGCTTCGATGGGGAATTCGGATGAGTCGGCGGTGAGTGTGCCCACGATGGGGGATGTGGAAGGTGCATCGTCCTGGGGTAAAGGTAAAGAGGTGGAGGTGGCTAGAGGTGGTGGATGGGGTTGGGACGGTAAGACAGACTCGCTGTCGTCAGACAGCGCTTCTACAGGATGGTTATGCATGCCAGAGTCTATAGATAATGGATTGCGTTTCGAGGATACTATGCAAGTCCAAGCAGAAGACAAAGACGAACTCGCCAGCGCCGTCGACACCGACACAGGCTGCACAGGCGCAGCATCCAACAGAATCTTAGGCAGAACACGCGATTCCATAGCCTGTTCTTGAAGTCTGCTATGATGAATAAAAACAGAAGAGATTAGTTATATAGCTAGAATTGGTCAAGAAAGAAAATGAAGGATACGCACGAGCCTGCATAAACGTTTTCGAACCAATCTCTGTACTCGTGTTCTTCGTCATCTTATCAACCTAAATTAGATGCCCATGGCGTTATAGGCGTTGTTTAGGACTCGAATTAGGGCTTTCATGACCGAATGTCATTTGGCTTGACAACTAATTTTCCACAGAGAAGGGCCCTACACTGCTTGCTGTTGGTTCGTTGTCGCAGCTGCCTCAGGTGAAACTGCTGCTGATATGGGGAGAAACTAGTTGGTAAGCACACAGCCTATTCCGGCGATAGAAAGATATTACTTACTCGGTAGCAGAAATTTCAACCACTCTGACGGGATTGGTAGGAAGGCTGCAGCTAGGGTCAAGACCTAGAGATGCACTGGGAAAGACGCTGTAAGTACATGGGCTATTTCGACGAGATAAACGTACTGACCCATTTTGGGCATGGTAGTGCTAACGAGCACTGACTGGCACACGAGCTCGGACGGTAAGACAAGTGCAGCCTATTTCGACGAGATAAAGAAACTCACCAATTTGAGTAGTGTTCTTGCATTGTAGTCTAAGAACGTCTACTCTAACCATGCCTGGCACTGAGTCCTCCACGAATCATTACACCCATGAAGCCCATCATGATTTGTTTGAATGCCATTCGATCTCGGAGTGGTGGAAACGCTTAGGAAAAACACCCGCCAAAAGGGTGGCTTCTAGAATGGGCATCGAGGGAGAAAGGATGAATGCTGCAGAGAATTGGTGGTAAGCACTACAACCTATTTGGACGAGAGTAAGTACTAAGCACGCACTGATTTGCAAAGATCCCAACGGGATCAGCTAGGGAAAGTTGCATGGCCATCGATCAGGACTATCCGCCGAGGGAACATGTCGTGACACGGACCTGTGAAAGACTGAGTCCGAGAAACGAAGAGGTTAGTTGCGATTTCATCATCACAATCGATGGCTGGGTTGGGCTTACTTTATCTCACATAACACCCGGCGCACAATCCAGGCAACCACTGAGAGGGTTGCTGCCCATCCCATGCCAGCCTGAGTGCCACCAACGATAACTGAATCCAAATAAATGGAGAGCGGCAAGGGCACGGGTGCCTGGGCTTGAGCTGTCCGTTTGCGAGTATCTTTTTAGGCTGGTATCCAAGGATGTCGTATCAAAGAAACCTATATGAAGGTCCTAGGTGAGTACTGACCTTCCTCTCAGTAGATTAGCAAGTGTGCTTACCAGTCGTCCTGTGTCCAATAGCCCAAGCTCCTTTGGCGTTTGTAAACAGTGATTTGAGCCACCAACTGGTGACGACTCCATTCACATGGCATCAATTTATGCCATGGGATGCAGCGAGCACGACAAAGACAAATGAGACATGCGACACAGCTGCAGGGAAAAGAAGGTCGGTCGATGTCCGTCTCAGTCCGGGCCGACGCCGTTCAATGTTCATTGCGAGCGTAGCGAGCAACCAATACTCTAAGGGCTCTGGCGGGGCCAAATTTCGGGACAAACAAATGTAAATAGTTTCTACTAGATTGCTTCACGAGCATTTTGGTAGGCGTTTTTAGGCATTTAAAACGACTGTTATCCTATATTTCAAGTGATAAAATCATCATAGAAGTGAATACCTTCAAGAATATGTAAAATTTTTGGTGGATTTCGAGCACTGTGTTGCTCTGCGCCGTATTTTATGGCTGGGGCTGCCCGAAGGCAGCCAGAGGCAGCCGCCGCGTCACCCAGCTAGGATGGCGCAGCGAGCCTGCCCCCGCCTAGCGGCGGCATTCTCCTACTGTAGGCTCGCCAATAGCGCCAGAGGCAGGAAAATAGTATTCATCGTTGCAGTAGTAGTCATGACACAGACTTACCTAAGTCATATTACGTAATATTTATATCTTTTTTGTTTGTAGAATTCATCCAGAACTCGCTAAGGTATGAACTTCCCATTCTCTCCTCCCTTTCCTTCCTTCCTTCCTTCAAGAGTCACATGGTTGATCGCCTCTTAGCTCCCTCCAAACCTCGCGGACAACTCTGGTATTCAAACAACACCCATGGACGACCGCAAAGAGTGCGTAATCGCTTCAGGACGTTGGGCGGATGGGTTGCTATGGTGCTAAGAAGATATCTTTGCTTTTGGAGGGAATACAGGTAAGTCTTTAACTTTTGGCTTGTTTATTTGACTTTGAAATCCTTATCACCATCTGTTAGGGCTTTCCTTAACGTTTCCAACGCTTATTTCGTTCGTAGAATTCGTCCAGAACTTGCCAAGGTATGTGCTTTCCATCCTCTCCTCCCTTTCCTTCTTCTTCCCAAAGCCACTTGGCTGATTTCGTCTCTTAGCTCCCACCAAACCTCGCTGATACCTCTAGCGTTAGAACTACACACATGGACGAGTAGAATAAGCCCATAATCGCTTCAGGACGTTGGGAAGATGGGTTGCTGAACTCGTTATTTTGGTGAAGGAGAGCAACACCATTCAAAGCATACCGCAAGCACATGCAATCTACCATCACTACAGCGTTTGGGAGGTCGAACGGATTGGGCATGGAGGGCGTTCCGTGTGCTTGTGGGCGTGGTTAGACTGACAGATGATGGACTTCGAAAGCATCCCTGCAAACGAGCAGTGAGTATGTGCATCTCGTCGATTAGGCTAAGGCTTACCGTCTTTCCTGCATCTTCAAGTGTCGATCTCAACAATGTTTATATGCAGCCCTTCCCACTGTAACACAACGTCTTCGGTGATCCAAATGGACACATTGGGCGTGCTTGGAAAGTTGGGGTGTCTATCGGATATGATTCGGTGTGTGTACCAGTTTGGTCAGAGTAGCTGATCCCGTTGGGATCTCTGCCACCCAGTGGGTGCTTACTCTTGTCAAAATAGGCTGTGGGCTTACCAACAAGTCTCTGTAGCATTCATTCCCCTCCCCCTCAATGCCCATCTCAGAGTCAGCAGCCCTTTTGGCCGGTGCTTTTCGTCAAACAAGGCAGATTGGCTTCATGAGTGGAATGATTCGTGTAGAGTGTGTGGCGTGATGCAAGAACGCTAATAAAGCTGGTGAGTTGTTTTATCTCGTCGAAATAGGCTGCACGCTTATCGTCTTTCGTGTGCCAGTGAGTGGGCAATGCGCTGGCTAGCACCATGATGCCAAAACGGGTGAGTACATTCATCTGTTGAAATAGTCTGTACTCTTACACCATCTTTCCTGTATCAGATCTCGATCCTAACTACTGCCTTCCACTACAATAGGTCGTATTTGAGATCTCGTGGTGGTTAGCGGCGTGCGTACACTGCCACTGTGTTCAGAGTAGTTGATCTGAGGCTGTCTGCAGCTTAGTGGGTTTCTTTCTATCGTTGAAATAGGCTATGTGTTTACCAACAAATTTCTCCCCATCTCAGCAGCAGTCTGGCCAGTGGCAAGTGCCACGACGAGCTAACAGCAAGTCGGAAGCAAATTTTGATAATGGACATGCATGGACATTTCGTTTATACATCCTCCCTTTGTGGTTTCGACTTCCCGGTTTCTAGCCGCTTCCTCCTACTCCAACACAGTGACGCCGATGGACCACCCTAGCACCACAGGCCATTACACAAATATACCAAGCGCCTCCGGCATGTAGGACGATAGTACCTTTAGAAGAGGATTCGAGTTCAAGAGCTGGAGGGGTGGAAAGAGTGGAGGCAGAGCGCGCGTGGAAGATGTCGGGAGGACGTGGTCGTTATCGGATGCAGGGGCAGCTCGCTGCTTTGGTCAGCCTACAGGAAATGACATCGATAACCGGCCTGACGAACCCAGCAGAGTGTGTCGAGTCTCGACTGTCTGCCGCCATGCCCACCGTCTTCCTCCGTCACGGTCCATAACTTCTTGCTTGCTTTGCACTACTTACCATCTCTCCTTTATGGAGTTTGTTTCCCGACGGGGCACCGCCTGCTCTTATTGACTCTTGCCTCTGTCTTCATGCCAGCTCATTGTATCTTTCTGTGTTTCTTCTCCTACACCCAAAGGTCGTGTACGACCCACTGGCAGTGCCATCCTCATCAACAACGGAGGGAACTGTTGGCTACAATAAACGAGATTGGGATGTCATGAAGCAGGCGATATGGCTGTATGTGATAAGCGGAAATCTCACATGTGCTGGTAAGTTGGACTGTTTCTCAAATTCCAGCTTCAACTCACACAGTATACTCCCAATCTAGCAGTTACATGAACTGCACGTAGGCATCATCCAGCCTCCATTTTTAACCCGATTGTGATGTTGCTGTTGCACGCTGCGTGATGGTGCTCAGCTCTGAGCTGCGGTGCCGACGGGGTTTCCCCTTAACAGCAGTGGTTGTCGTCGTCCAACTTTCTCTCGACTTACCCAAGCTTACCCATCGACTACCATCATTGATCGACGCCACACATCCTCACTCTTATGCTCGGACTCCAATTCTTTAGATTACAACTCATCAACCTTTCTCTGTTACCAAACTCGTGTTCGACCTCTTTGAAGTTTGAAGAATGTGTGAACAGGGACCAGTCCTCGGCACAGAACTTTCCGCCATGCCCTTAAACCGTCGTCATACAGCGTCATGGCCAGTTCCAGATACTCGAGTATGTGCAGTAGTGAAAAATGTCAGATTATTTTGATTATTAATGAAAAGATATGATATAAAAGACTCGTACTGCCATGCATAGCAATGGCCCAACAAAACAAGTCAGGTAAGCAGGACCGGCGTCGATTTAAAGCCCTCGCTTTGATTCCTGTATGGGGGGTGTAGCTTCCGGACTCAAAAACTCTACCGTCTGCGCATGAGCATGTACAAGGCACAGGGTCTAGGGTTTCTGTTTCAATTCGGTGCATGGATCTTGCGCTTTCAGGAATCGAGATGCTACTACTAGAATGTCTTCGAGATTGCGATTTCAAAGGCGTTAGTACGAACTCCCGTACTAAAGTATCGCACCCAAATCACACAGTAACACCGACGTGTACCCGGGGCTTTGACGTCCGAGGGTGTAGACTTGTCGATGATAGGAAATCTCATTATCCCAGGAACAGGGCTCATGCTATACACAACTTCTGGAATGTCGCAGGATCTTGCCACGCAGATCGTTCAAATTGGGAGATATCAAAGAGTAGAAGCCTAAGTTGCCTCGGGTAATTTCAATGAGGTTGAGCGTCAAGCAGAGACGCCGGACGGCAATATGCCAATATGTTTCTAAAAACAGTATTTGGCATGTTTTCGAATCACAGTGGTCATGGGTTCGCTATCTATGATACATTATGAAAACGGGGGAACGCGGTAGCAATTGTCTCGTCAGTCAGTTTACCCCAACGTCTGGGACCTGGACAGTGGACCAACTCAGTAGAGAATGTCACAGGCAACGGGTCGACCTCTCTCACCAGCAATCCATCGATTTGGTTTCCGCGGGTTGCTCCACCGCGAAAACGCTAAAAAACCAATAAAAACGCGGAAACCTGGCCACCTGCCAGTGGAGATGTAGGTTTTCTTTCTTAGAAACCGGGCCGAAAGAAAGGTATGTTACTTACATTCAGCTAGCTTAAACTTCAGATTCTCAATGCAAAACAGCTTTTTAAGTTTTCAGCAAGCTTTCGGCCACCGGGAAACGGACAGAAACTGGCCGAAATTGGAAACCAAACAAGCTAGATTGCTGAGCGCTGATGCCTCTTAGATCACGCTTGCCATTGTAGTTGTTGAAAGTCTAAACCAATCGGCGGGAACTACTAGAAACTATTAGAAGTTGGAACGCAATGGGAACTTCCGAGGTGGCAGGTCAAAGATATACTCGGTATTTATTGCATTGGACAGTGAGAATCTCGAACAACGGTTCATTGTCTCCCCCCGAAGAGGCTATCTCACGAGCAACCTATTATAATTGAAAGGACACCTTATCACAATACATTGACAGACAGAGACTTGAAGGAACTCAAATATCGTTCATTTTTAAAGTTGGCTGGGTTCTTTCAATTCCGTGGCGTACATTCCAGTGTACACGTGCCCGCAGAAAAGTAACCGTGAGTGTATACAGTCGTTTTCATATCACATAGCAGCTAACTAGTCTCTCGTAGACAGACCACGATGTGATAAGAAGTGCGATACGTTCTTTGGAGAGGCGCAACGCCCGCCAAACTGATCTTGTTTGTACTTGTTGTGGCTCTCCCTAAGGGACCCTCCAGATTTTACGGTCCAAATCCTGGCCGCACATGGAGAGTTTCTCCTAGTTTCAATGCATAGTATCAAGTTATTAAAGTCAATACAGGTTTTGTATAGAAAAATTTTCAAGAAATCGCGTCGAATCATGTAGCCAGCATCAGAATCTCTAGGAAGAAAAATTAAATTTCATATTTTGTTCAAGCCAAAACCAGGACATTGTACCGAAAGTACGCCAAATGAAGCTTTTGAGATGATCCGTGGCCGGCCTGATTTTATATTTGAGCGACAAAATTGGGCGGTTGACGCGTCAATTAGCTTATGTAATACGCGTACTGGCGCGTCGAGATGAAGCAAAAACACTGCAATTCTGAGCACATCTGCGCCAGTACCTAGCATTTTCAAACTTCCAAAAGGTCAATACAGTTCTTGTAGCTACAGAGTCAACATTGGAGAGAATGGAAACTGTGGAAGGTGACCCACCTTACTTGCGCCTTACGAGTCCGATCACGAAGATAAGGCTATATAGAGTATGCAATTTATGCAAAATTTGCTTTTACAGTGTATAACTATTCAAAAGTATGTTATCTACCTTCGCAAATAATTTTGAAGCCGTAGAAAGCGTGAGTCAATGCAAAACTAATTTATATTGTGGGTAAGTAGAGGAATTGCCATCCGTTTCCGCGAAATCAGTGGCTGTACGCTGAGTCAGCGACTAAACGGGGACGCGGGCGTTGCGCCTCTCCACAGTCACGGAGGGTTTGCGCACGTCTCACAATGCTACAGGGCCCAATAAGCTTCGATTCTCCCAAATTCTGAGAATTTGACTCTCAATGCGCAAGATTTTTGCTCTAACTCTAGACACTCGATTATGTCACAGAGATTCACGTGATTGTAATAATAAACAGTTGGGAGCCGAGTTGATTCGAGCGAAGTGTACTCACTGCCCAGGTATTGCGCATTTACATGTTACTGTTTCACTCTATGTTTTGGTGAAGACGGAAAAAGACTGGATGTACGTGTCGCGCGACCCCAATTTTTGACATAAATCCAGTATATTGTGCAAGGAAAAGCTTAGTTCAGTGTTTGGGATAACATGATGTAGTTAAGAAAGCAGGGTGCGAGGGGAAAGGAACGAGCAGATTCACTATAAGCCTGTCCGAGCATATGTAATCAGCCGGACCGCCGAAGCGGAGAAGCTGAAGGCGAAAGTTCAAAATCAAAATCGAATCGTGGACATCCCGCCAACGGTATACTAATACCTAATCCGAGTCCTTGGAATCATCCTCTTCCTCCAAGTCGTCCCCCAATGCTTCCTGACATTTGACCAAAACACCTTCAACAATATCCTTAACAACATCGTTATTGAAATACGCAATGATCAGCATTGCGATTGCGACCAGGACTTGGACGAGTTCCTTCTGGATGGAGTGAGGGCCGGCTTTCTTCAACTCTCTTTCTTCCGAACGCATCAGCTCCTGCTCTAGTCCGGTTCCTTCAGCGAGCACCACTGCTGTTTGGCCTTGCATATTTGTCTTGGTGAGGGACGCGCCGCGATCGACCAGCTCATGGATCACTTCCTTGTCTGCGGTGTCGGCAATGGCGGTCATGAGCGGCGTGTTGTTTTGGTCTTCGGGATAACAAGCATCCACTTTGGCACCAGCGTCAAGCAGAGCACGCACGATTGCCCTTCTGTTTTCTGGAATGGAACCTCGGACGGCGTAGTAAAGGGGAGTGCGGTTTTTCGGAGACAGCGCGTTCGGATCAGCAAGGCGAATTGGATTGTCGAGAAGCAAGTCAACAGCATCGACGCTACCGCTCCAGCAGGCAGCTGCGAGTGGGGTAATGGATAGGGGACCACCGAAGGCATTGATGATGGCGGGATCTTCAGCCAGGAGGTCGTGAAGCCGCTTTTCGGTGAGTGTGTTTTCCTGGGCCTCTATGCAACACATGTCGACTGCGCGTTCGGATACAAAGGTTCCATTCTCATCAACCCTTCCTAGGTTGGAGCAATGCCCGTTTGCAGAAACTTGCAAAATCTTCGCCCTATCGGTCAAAACATGCGCCTCAAATCTGGTAGTAGTTCCCTCTCGCGTGGCGTTCACGATAAAACGCTTGACTGTCCCGTTGAATGGCTGAGTTGACCACTTCGTGTCAGACCAATCCAATTCGTTGCTCTTCGTTGCATAGTGAAGGCAACCATCGGCGGAGATGTAGAAGATACGAATGACGCCATCAACGAACAAAGCGTATAAGGCGGTGTCGGGGGAACACTTGACTGGGACGTTGGTGGTGTGGGTAGGACTGGCAAGGGCAAACACGACAAGGTGCCTGCCTGTATGGTAAACGACAACAATGTGACCAAGGCCGTTCAAGCAGGCGGCGACATGGCTGGACGGGTGGGCCTTGTGCTGAATGACCTTCTTCGGGTCCTCGTACCACTCGTCGCTCTCTTCATCAAAGTCGATGATGTGGAGCATAGACGACGAGTCCATGTAAATAACGGTTTCGATGGATTTTCCGCGAACGTAGGCGGCGGTAGAGCCTGGACGAACACCATCTTCAACAACCTCGGTTTGGTTCGTAAATGTTTTGCCGGTCCACTCCTTGGAGATGAGGGATGAGTCTTCTGTGTAGAGAACGTACGTCCTACCATCGACTGTGTCGGCGTTGGCAGCACCTGTGAGGATGTGGGCGATTTTTTGGAATTCAAGCTGAGACATGGAGGCAAGTAAGGTTCTTCTCTGACGAGGGTTCTCAGAATTGAATTATAAAGTCTTGCAGCACATCAGTTTGTCGACGGTTCTGTGATTAGTCACTGAACGATAAAAAGCTGGCGCAAAGTTTTTGCCGTAATATCGAGATCTAAAAAACTGCATGTAAGCACAGAGATCTGATCTTCTGGATATCTGCTGGGATGACCGGGATCTTCACTGACATCCTTTCTCAAGCAGACAAGAATAGATGGCACCCTTTTTTTATCATAAGATGATAAATAATACTTTACCAACCATAGAACGGTACCAACACAGAACCCCAAGAATGAGCACCAGCAATTCCGACGATGATAACCCGGTCGTCGACGTTCCTAAGCTACGACACCTCGATCTAGCCTCTATCCACCAATTTGTTGTCATGCTTTCCTTCAACAAGGACGGTACAAATTATAAAGGGAGCGCCTTTTTCGTCGTTATTCCCGACTCCCCCTACGAGGTCATATTTACAGCCGGTCATAATCTATACACTCAAACGAAGAACTTTGCGACCGATGTTATACTTTTGCTCCCAAATCCCAACCCAACGTCTGCTATTCCCATTTCAATTCCTATTTCTCCTGAACAAATCAAAGTAGCGGCAGACTACGTGGACGACCCCACCAAACATGAAGATGATTATGGTGTCATTCTCCTGCCGTGGAATGGAAAACAACCGAGACGTGGTTTGGGGTTCAAGATGACGCACGCTTTTTCTGAACTTCGAGGCGAAGCCAATGTCAGCTGTTATCGTGATCGGTCTTTGCCAGGACGACCGGTCATGTCTACTGGTCTCATTGTGGTGGACAAATGCACTGAAAACCAATTAATGTACAACGCCAAGACTGAGGGCGGTAACAGCGGC
Source organism: Agrocybe pediades (assembly GCA_013053245.1). Lineage (NCBI taxonomy): Eukaryota > Fungi > Basidiomycota > Agaricomycetes > Agaricales > Agrocybaceae > Agrocybe > Agrocybe pediades. The sequence goes on along the minus strand of JAACJL010000008.1, from coordinate 3,928 downwards.
TCGCCTGTGTGGATCGCAGACGTCGAGGCTGATGAGGTCGTTGTTGTTGCGGTTCAGTATGTGCCAATATCTTCTCTATATTATCTGATTTCTAAGTCGTCCACGCAGCAATCTGAAAACTGAGCCTGGGTCTTTGGGGAGTCGTGGCTCTCGACTTTCGCCTAAGCTTCTCCGTGAGGTTTATGGGTGGGTCGGCTTGGATACGAAAAAGAAGATCAGAGCGCAAAACATCAGCAAGACGGCTCGGATTGTACTTCCTCCCTCCGGTCTTTACGTGACCTTTGAAGGTTCAGGCTTTGCCCGCCTGCAGCGCGGCACTGGTACAGAATTCGATGTCTTGCCAGCACAAGTTGCCTCCGCAATCTCCACTAGTGGCACCATTCGATACGCCCTAGCCGTTGGCGAACAGTGGGTCAAGTTCAGCGTCGAAAATCAGCAAGCGATCCTCGTCGACAAGCTGGTAGAATCATGTCTTTTCGTCAAGCAAACGATGAAAAACCCGCTACTTAAACCACACATTGCGTATATTGGCGTCGAAGAGAAATACTTCCTGAAGATGGACGGTTCCAAGTTTCAGGCTCATGACCCGCCTAGCTTCCGAAGGTCCGGAATTAGTCTGATGACCAGTAATACCCCAGTAAGTCCTCAGTCGGTTCAACTCACTGTTCACTCTTTCTGATGAGAAGCCCCATCTAATTTGTTCAGATTACTTTCGAGCCGTATATTCCATTCAGCCTTCTTGTGACCCCGGCGACGGAGGATGCGAAGGCCGATTCACACAGTGCTTCTGAATGTTGCCCAGCATGTGGTCATGTATTCCCGTGCAAGGCTTCTTGAAATGGCTTACTGCTGGTTAAATGCCTATGAAATGAAGCCGCTTGTAGAACTTCTTCTGTGTATATACTACCAATTTTATCTCATTTCGATCCTGTCAGGATGTACTTGGTGTTATTAGAATTCACCTGACGCCCTCACCAGATCCGTTCCACGCCAGAAAAACATAGCCTAAAAATGACATCCCCCCTCTCCGACCTGTCTCGTCCAAGATTTGTTCGCGATGCTGGTTTCATACTGTACGTCCAATCCAGTCTCTGTCACATATCTTCATCTTCAACTGAATCTGGGGCACAGATAAATTTGCTTCGTCAATTCGACACTTGACCGGTGAGCTTGACCCTTGACCGTGTACATCGCAGTCTATATTAATGGTCCACGCCCGTGGGATCGGAAGCGGGTGCAAATTATATGCATAGAACTCATTAGGCGCTAAATTTACGCATACATGAGAAAATGTGATGTGTGAAGTTTGTCAAGTGTTTGGCCACGCGGCACGCCGAGCCATATACTTTTTTTTGGCAGAGCAGTCAGGCCAGACTTAGGAGGCAGGCCTGAGGTGCTAGGGGGCACGCCGAACCATATACTTAGGTATGAGATTTTGTTTCCCCCCATTGCTATAATACAATTATCTAGCTTGAGCTCGCTCTGCCTGCACTGTTGCAGCTTGCTCACCATACGCTTGTATCACAATCATGGCACAGAATATTTGGGACGACGCTTGTCGCAACACACTCCACAAGCCTGGGCGACTCGAGCGCTACTTGCAGGCCGACCCAAACTGCATCAATCAAGTGGGTGGCCTGGAATCACTGACTCCCTTAGCGGGAGCTTGCAACCATGGACATCTCGACGTCGTCACTTTACTTCTTGATAATGGTGCCCGACCTGACGCCCCTTGTCCCAATGGGCGTACTGCACTGTATTGGGCCATCACACAAGCACCTCGACACAAGGTTGCCCTTGTCAAGGCTCTGCTCGCTGCTCCGCACGGGGCGGCGAACCCCAACGAGGTTTATCCGGACGATGGCAACGTCAATGCCCTGCAGCTCGCTATCGAAGAGGCGCAAGACAAGGCTGTTGTCCAAGCGCTTGTCGACGGCGGTGCAATACCCACAGACGACAATAAGAAGCAAGCGAAGACGAGGAAAATGGATCAGTCTTTGAAGCCATTGAAACGGATGGTTGGGACCTTCGCTGAGATGGCTGCTGCTGCCATATCTATCATAATTGCCTACACCGACGGCGGTGCTTTCAATGGCATTGCAAAAGGTGTTTTGTCGAAGATGTACAAGATCACAGCCCCGCAAAGAATCCAATCGCTGTTGTACGTTACTCCAGCTTTTCTTGAAGCCAAGTTGACATGTGCCTCACATTTACTTATACTTCATACAGGATATTCCAGAGCCCAAGACTGCGAAAGACTTCAAGAAAACCATCAACAACTTTGTCAATGACACTGGTCTCGCGCGATTTTACACAAAAAAGCCCGACTTCATACAAGCGCTTGCAGAGAAGGCTTCCGCTTTACGCGATAACCCCAACACTGATCTTGGTAAACCATCGAACATCAAACGCCTCACGAATCTTTCCCTTTACCAGCTCGTTATCTACTGCGACGATAGCGGGTCCATGGAGCGGAATCTAATGGAAAATACCCAGCAAGTGATCCCAGCAAAACTCGATACCACAGCCTATGCCAGCTTGTCTCGCGTATCACAAGTGTCGCCACCACTCTTCTTCCTGATGATACCGTGATCAAAGTCCGGTTTATCAACAACCCATACCAAGGTGATTTAACAGCAGCGGAGGTTCCTGCTTTCATGGAGACTGTTCGACCTGGGAATACCACACCTCTGGGACGAAGCCTGTCCAGAAGATATTAAAGCCATTGGTGTACGACCGCATCTCCAACCCTGCTTACGAATTCGAGCAGCCGTTATTGATTTTCGCGATCACGGATGGGAGCCTGACAAGAACGATGTTCCTATCGCCGATGCCGTCACAGAATGCAGAAGAGCGCTAGTGGACAAACAATACGACCCGACTTCGGTCATGTTCTGCATCAGCCAGATTGGAACCGATGCCAAAGCCAAAGCCTTCCTCGACAATGTACGACAGCAAGGCGAGATCGAGACGTGGTTTATTGTACGGCTGAACAGCTGGACGTTGCATTCTCCGAATATCGACCAGAACGAGAAGGATTGGATGTTTGGCTCTTGGATATGTTGACGAGCCCATCATGCGCGCCGCCGTAGCATGAGTCGTGACTTGCGGAAACCGTTGACTTCCCCAGTCTCCGAATTAGTTTTATTCTAAGTAGCACGGTGTAAGATTTTGATAGTTTCTTGCCTTTCTATAGCAGAAAATCATGTAAATACGATATCCAGTCATCTCCTTTTCCTTAGTCAACTTCCAGAAAGCACACAACCGTGTAGCGGCAGTCCCGAATTTCAGTCCCCATTCGGCATTGCCGCCCGAATTGTTCTAATTTGTAAAGGGATGGACATCATTAAGATTGAGATTTGCAAATAATTGTGTACCATTTCTCCGTAAGAATTCAGTATAAGACCTCACTGCTCGCACCACGCACATTATGCGAACGATGCTGCGCGAAAGCCACGGTCCCCTCAGGATGTCATCAAGATTCATGTTATAAAAAGTGACTGACGGCCTTCCTAGGGTGCCGGTGACTGATTATACCCCAAACACGACCAAACTATTTTGAAAAAAGCGTGTGCATTGTATATGTATATGAAAACGACTGTATACACTCACGGTTACTTTTCTGCGGGCACGTGTACACTGGAATGTACGCCACGGTATTGAAAGAACCCAGCCAACTTTAAAAATGAACGATATTGAGTTCCTTCAAGTCTCTGTCTGTCAATGTATTGATAAGGCGTCCTTTCAATTATAATAGGTTGCTCGTGAGATAGCCTCTTCAGGGGGAGACAATGAGCGGTTGTTCGAGATTCTCACTGTCCAATGCAATAAATACCGAGTATATCTTTGACCTGCCACCTCAGAAGTTCCCATTGTGTTCCAACTTCTAGTAGTTCCTGCCGATTGGTTCAGACTTTCAAGAGCTACA